>JASDQU010401654.1:0-10800 GCA_032191745.1 Picea mariana | reverse complement strand
CATAGGGCCCACATGATTTTTGGCGTTTCACCTTCTAGGGTTAGGGTTTTGGATGTCTAGGGTTTTGGAATTCATTAGTAATATAAAAAGGGCCTATGGAGCCTCATTTTAATCGATTCTGATAAGACAGATGCGCATAGAAGCCATATCTCTTCTCAGAGATAGATAACACCATTCGAGCAAGTTTTTAGTTTTGCAGTTTTATAGTTTCAGCCTATTTCATTATTTAACATAAGATATTATTCACTGGATATTTGTGTTATTCTTCCTATATTTGTTTTTATTATATTTAGTCAGTTAATCAGTTCGTTCCTCTCCTAAATCTGGATCAGTGGTATTAGAGCGGTCTTCTCTTCATTTATTTTTCTTCGTGCATGTCCCCGACAAGGTCTGGGTACAAGAACTTGGGAATTGAACCAGTCGATCGATTACCAGATCGGTCGTGCCAAGCCCTAAAAAAACCCATGGGAGATGAAAAGAAATATGATGGAGCAAGAGATCCTATTAAAATGTTGCTTGAGGAATCCCTCACACGAGAAAGGAATAAAATGATGGAAAACTTCACGTAGATCCTTCGACGGTTTCCCACGGGAGAAGCATCTTCATCAAGCAGTCATGAAACCCCCTTCAAGGTACAGGTAAATTCTTATATTCCATTATTTCAAGGACTGATAGATGCAGATGCTGTAGATAAATGGTTGAATCTGCTCGAAGGATATTTTTCAGTCCACAATTTTTCTGATAGGGAAAAGATCACTTTTTCACTCCTCAAGGTTATTCCCCATGTTAAATACTAGTGGGATACTTACTCTAAGAAAGGTACATGGAGGAATATACAATTTTTGTGGTGGCCCCTACATGGGATTCCTTTCGAGACACCATTAAATAAAAATACTACCCTGTTGGAAGCTATGCGGACCAGTACACCAGATAGACCACCCTATGTCAAGAAAGGGACCAGACAGTACCAGAATTCACCAATATTTTCCATACCCTATGCACAAAATTGGGTATCAAATATTCTGAGCATCATCTAGTGCTCAAATATCACGGCTATTTGCATAGATACATTCAAACAGAAATGGAATTCCTAGACATTGCCTCATTGGGCACGACTTATAGATACGTTGTCAATATTGAGTAGAAATTTAAGCATAAACGACGAGATTTGGATATGAAAACCCCTCAGAGAAGAAGTAGGGAAAGGGAAACCCCAACCCACACAGTAAGGGACAAATTCGATATGGCCTCCCTGAGGACAATCCTTCCAAGCTGCAACACAAGAAGGGAAACAAGAAGACGAGGAAGGACACGGGAAAATGGTGTGAGTACCATAAAAGTCCTTGGCACAACATCGATGAATGTCGCTCCAAGTAGTCCCTAGTGGCCAAGATGAAGGCTTCTGAGTCAGAGGTCGATTCTGATTCTGTTGAGTACTCAACACACCCTAAACATTCTGTGACTATTTCCTTTTGGATACCACCCTATAGTTTACTTTTGACTATTTTCGCCTCAGCTTGAAACTGATCCTTTGCTTCTCTTATATGTTTCATGTTTTAATTGATTAAAAGTTCACTTGAACATATAGCGAAGAATCATCTTAACTCTAAAATACTTAACAACTACTCGAGGAATCAACAACACAGTTTTTTTTCCCCGACTCACAAGATAATTTTGGCATCGACGAAAGATGGTGGTGGTGAAAACCATTTGGAGAGTCAAAGTAGCCAAATACCAACCCTCTTCGACATCGACTGATGAAGTGATTCTTTCCTATGAATAAATGTTGGGAAGGATTTTGCCGAAGACCGATTCGATCGGCTTCAGCAGAAAGATGTAATAGTACGTGTCGCGCAAAGGGAAGAGTGACACCGCCGACCTTCGAACCCCGATATGTTGACACAAGAGAAGTCCCAAGTAATATATTTACTTACCAATGAATGCCTTTTATAATTAATTATTTTTTGGCCTAGGTTTTATAACACTGTGTAAGCATCAATTAACATCAGTCATCTTACAAGAAGAAACTTATCAACAAAACCTTGGTATAACTATAACGATTGTGAGATTTAATGATGTGTGCGAACTAATAATTTGTGATAAGAAACATAGATTGACTGCCTGTAAGAAATCTTAATACATTCAAAATACTTCAAATATTTAATATTAAGGGGATCCCACCAAGTTAATATTACATACAACTAAGCCATGACATGACCAACCAGCCCGGTAGCCGTAAAACCAAGAATACCTTTACAACGAAAGAACAAAAAAGGGAAATTTTGTCAAAAACGACACCTAAGAGGATGTAAGGCGCAGGATCACCCATTATGTCTTTCTCACATATGAACTTTTCCCTAGGTCATTGTTGGTGCCTAGCACTGTATCCCTCTCCTCCGCCGCATGTTGTACCTCACGCAGTTGCACAATTGTATCCTGGGCTTCTCGGAGCCGTCTTTGAAGCCAAACTGTGCTTCCTGTGCAACCCTGTAATGACGTTATCCCCTGGTCTTTTGCCTCCAACTGATGTTGTAGCTCTCTATTTTCTTGGTAGAGCTCAGTTATCGCAAGTTTATCCCACTCTAACTGTTGAATGGGACTCTCGATGTGAGGACTCAATTCTTTTCCCCTTCCCTTTCGACTCCTTTCTCCTCTGTTGATGATCCCAATTGGCTCCAACAAGTGAGGAAGTTTCGCAAACTCCTCAACAGCTGGACATGTGCTCAGCTCAGCCGAAAGGTGGGTTTCCTCTCTTTTGGTCGTATCCTTTCTAGGCCTCCCTCTCCTCCGTGGTTTTGGCCCTTCAGAAGGCGTGTTTACAAGCGTCGCTTCCTCATACACACCCTTTTCAGCTTCAATTTCCATTGAGGACGTCGAAACCATCTCTAAGACAAAGCCTCCACCTCCTTTTGGGCTTTCAAAGACACGGGAAGATGACCCAAAGGAATCCCAAGTATGCTGGGGCTTAGACCTAGCATTACAACTACCCCATGGACCCCGTCCCATGTCTAGAGGAGATCCCATTATGCAGCAGTGTAGCAACCCGCTCATCCACGAGTGATGAAGGACGCCCACGTCGAACTTCACCAAGATAAATTTGCTGGACCGAAATTCCAGAGAGTATAAGCTTGACGCAAGCGTAAGATTTCCCACATAACTCCCAGAATTTATAGAAAAATGGAGAGAAACATAACGTGTCTGTACAACACTCACGCATTGCAACATGGTGTTTAAGGAATCAACTCCCCATAGTTGTTTGATGGATGCAATCTAGAGCATGTAAACACAACTGATCTAAGTTACAGAGAACATCCAGTACGGTCCTTCCGATCTCTATCTAGACCTCTGCTATTTAATGAATGATGTTTTACACGCTTGGTAATACAGATTCTGGAGGCATTTAACGAATTTCCTTTTATGGTGTCCGACCTTATGGGGGATTATGCATGCACACACTCACCTTCGATGTCTCTTTTCAGCACCAAGGGTAAAAAATTCACTATGACGATTTAAAATGCTCACGAATCTCGTACTTGATTTTCCACTCCATGATACGCTGACATAATTCATCTTAATCAAAAGGGGTGGCGGATTTGGTTAGGTCATCATAGGTCATTCCAAGAAGCAACTGAGATCAAGTAAGTATTAAATGACTAAGATTATCATGCTACACAGGTACGTATTAGTCTTTTCAGATTTTATTTATGTCTTATCATAAGTTGCTCAGATCATTAAAATGTTTTCTGTCTTGATTGCAGGAAAGAATACTCCCCGATTAGCCGAATGAAGCTTATCTAGTGGCCTCACCGAAGGACTCAAAAGGAACGTTGTAGCTAAATCACTGGCGCAATAAAGGATTCTGGTTTCTCCGAGAGCAGAGCTCCCCTTTTTTTGGCTGTTGATAATTATTTTGAGACTGTTGTGAATTGAGAAGTCCTTCTGGACCAAAGACAAGSTATTTTCATCAGATGTATGTGATTGGAGTTGGAGAAGAATTACTTCCTTTCCTGTTCCATGAATGATGCAGTAAGTGAGTAAGAGAAATTAATTATGTTGTCAAGTTATCTGGTGCAATGTCTTGATGTTCTTTTCTTTAATGATGAGGATAAATCGTTGTGTTGTTATGTGATGCATGTTATGGTAGATGAATTATTTTTCTTACCATGATCTTGATTACTTATGTGTTTTCTTCTATTAAATTAGTTTTTTTTATCAGACAGTAATTGGATGCTCATTTGGTTAATGTATTAGTACTAGGCCCTGTGGCATAGAATCATTGTCTGCATGTTTGAGCAGCGGGTTATCCCAATCTCAACCTCTTCCCTCTAGTTAAAACCTTTGTCTTGTTATTTGTCAAGTTGGTTTATACTGTCTTTCCTCTCTCATGTCAGCCCCAACCAAGAGAAATATGGAAAAAGAAACTGTCCTAACTAAAGGAAGAGCCTTCACCAGAAAACACAAAATCTATCGATAATTTGGCCAGATCGCAAGATCTGCAGAACCATTCTACTCCAAATGATGCAGAGGCTAATTCAATCTCAGTGGCGGGTTTGGTTCCTACTATTGAATCAGGGGATTTAGGCCCCATCAATAGATTCTGAGTCAAATCCTTAAGGATGGAAGTGGATTATCAATGATGAACCCAATGTCATAGTTGCTACCACCAAAGTCCGGCCAAGCGAACGAGAAGAACCAGAGGAAGGGGAACGCCTCTTTCACTTGCAGATGTGGGTCAATGGGGCTCTGATTCATTTCATTGTCAAAAACAATAGTCAGAAGAACCTGATTTCAACAGAGTTCATCAAGAGGTTGGACCTTCCAACGATACCACACCCACAACCCTACACCATCGATTAACTTCATCAAGGAAGAGAGCTTCATGTTAGCCAACAATGTCGTCTACCCTACAACATCAAGCCTTTCAAATATGAGGTACTATGTGATATTTATCCCATTGAAGTTCGTGATGTTCTTTTAAGAAAACCATATTTGTGGAAGCGTCATGCTGTGTATGAGTCTAGACCCCGCAATGTTATTATTACCTTGGGTAGACAATTATACAGGATCCCAGAGGTGACACCGCCTACTGATGTTTTTTTAATCTATGCTAAGCAATGCAGTAAGGTCATTTCATAGACTGGGAAGTTCGTCTTATTTGTGATCCAAGCTCACAGTAAGAAGAAGGTCACCACCACATCCATGGCCTCTACACAATGCCTCTCTTTGCAACAAAATAAAGTGGATGGGATCGTGGAAGAATACAGAGACATCTTTGCCTCACCTATAGGGGTACCAACACACTTCTGAGTCAAGCATCCAATTGATCTGACCCCCAACACACCCCTACCTAATGGGCCAATCTATCGGTGCTCGTTGATGGAGAATGACGAAATCAGGGGTCATATCCAAGAGATTTTTTAGAAGGGGCACATCAAACCCAAATCCTCCCTTTGTGGAAGCCTGAATGTACTGGTGTAGAAGAGGGATGGGACTTGGCGACAATGCATTGATTACAGAGCCTTAAAAAAAATCACAGTCAGGAATCGCTACCCCATTCCCAGGATTGATGACCTTCTTGACCAACTCAAGGGGGGAAATATCTTTAGCAAGATTGACCCGAAGTCTGGCTACCACCAGGTTCCCATCAAACCAATTGATGTCTGGAAGACAACCTTCAAGTCTAAATAAGGTCTCTATGAATGGATAGTCATGCCCTTTGGCTTAACAAATGCACCATCCACTTTCATGAGGTTGATGGATGATGTATTGAGACCTTTCACCAACTTCTTTTTGGTGGTATATTTGGATGACATCCTCATCTTCAACAGAATGTGGGAGGATCATAGGTGGCATATTCAACATGTTTTGAGCACTCTACGACAGCACAAGATTTATGCCAACTTGGAAAAATGATCTTTTGGCATGAACAAGGTCCAATACCTGTGCTACATTGTTGATGAGAATGGGGTACATGTTGAACCAGCTAAGATCCAAGTCATCTGTGACTGGCTGGCCCCAACCACACCAAATGAGCTTCGTATATTCTTGGGACTAGCCAATTTTTACCGACGGTTCATGTTGGTATTCTCCCATATTGCATGGGCCCTCAGCCAGGTAACCAAGGGAGGTGGTAGGTACAAGTTCGTGTGGGGGAAGGATTAGAAATGAGCATTCGATGATCTGAAACATCACTTATGCTCATCTCCTGTACTCTCCTTGACCGATCTGCAACAACCATTCGAGATTGAGACTGATGCATATGATTATGATGTGGGTGCAATTCTCACTCAGCATGAGAATATTGTGGTATACCATAGTGAGAAACTCTCTGATATTGTCTAGAAATACCCCACCTATGACAAGGAAATGTATTCCATTGTACAAGCCTACCGTCAATGGAAACATTACATTCTAGGGAAAGAGACAATCATACACACTGGTCACAATCCTCTGCAGTTCATACAGACACATGGGAAATTGTAGAACGACTACCATCAGAAGTGGTCCACCTACCTGCAACAGTTCCACATCAACATCAAGTATAATACAGGTATCTCCAGTCATGTCATTGAATATCTCAGTCGACCTCCTGTAGCCACCCTCACCACTATGCTNGTGGCCCCAACTTTATCAACAAGATTCGGACTTCACCGCCACATATCATCTCTTGGGTACATGAACCACTATCACTAACTTTCACATTTAGGATGGACTCTTATGCCACCTGGGCCATCTTTGTGTTCCTACAAGCGAGCATGCAAAGTTTATTTGGGAATCCCTTTACAGTCGGGTGGCAGGACATTTTGGCCTAGAGAAAACTCTGGCCATTCTTCAGAAACATTTTTATTGGCCAAAAATTCGACAGGACGTCAGCAAGTATATCTGATCTTTCACTGTCTGAGTCATTTCCAAGCCATCCATCAAGAAGCAAGGCTCTTAGAACCCTCTTCCTATTCTTGAGAAGTCATGGGAATCCATCTCAATGGATTACATGTCTAGTTTGTTGTCCAACCAAGCACGAAAATGACTGTGTGTTTGTGGTCATTGATCAATTTTCGAATATGGCCATCCTCACAGCCTGTAAGAATAATGTCACAATGACCGAGACTTCCAAACTCTTCCTCGAATGAGTTTGGTTCCAATTCTGGATACCGCATACCATCATCTTCGACCAAGACAACAAGTTCCTCAACACCTTTTGTTCGAGTCTCTGGTCTCTGTTGGACACCAAGCTCACAATATCCACTTCTTTCCACCCCCAAAATGATGTCCAAAGCGAGGTCGTCAATCAGATGATTGTGCACATCCTGCACATGTACAATTTTAAGCATCCCCGTACATGGGATGAGAGTCTTCTATATGTCCAACACAACTACAACATGACCCTCCATAGTTTCATCGATCATATCCAATTTTAGGTGGGTCTGGAATTCCAACCCTTGGGACCCATTGATGTTGCACTTTTTGTTGCCATTTCACATACAAACTCTTCCCCTGATCAGTCTTCGATCGACAAAGCCACTAGATTCATTGAGCTTATTCAGCACATCTTCCAACAGGTCCAGGATATTTTTCATAAATCCAATGCTAAGTACAAGAAGCACCATGATCAACACAGGGTACCAAATGAGTTTCAGGTTGGTGACAAATTCTGGTTACATTTGTAAAAGGAGTGTCTCACTGAGCCCCATCAGAAGCTTCTCTCACTTTGTTATGGGCCTTACACTATCACCAAGGTTGTGGGTAGCAATGATTTTGAGCTCAACACTCCACCCTTCCTTGGTCTACATTGAGTATTCAATGTGGACCTCCTTTGACCATATTTTCCTCCATTATTGGACAGCTCTAAGATCATCGAACAACTGATTCCAATAGATCTCAACCCTGACTACATGGAACAAGAATCCACCTATCAGATCATGTACACATAGGTCAAGGGCACTCGCCAACAATGTATCCATCTTTATCGAGTTTCCAAGGCAGGGAAACTCCTACACCAAGGAAAGTGGCTCACCCAGAGCCAAATCCAACAGAATTTTCCTCACCTGATGGAGGAGCTCAATGCAATGGATACCATTTCTTCTTAAGGGGGGAGGATTGATCTAGGTGGATATTGGTTGCCACCCACCTATTCCAACAGGCTCCTCGTGTCCACTTTTGTTCAGTACATCTTTCTGTACTACTTTATAATTGTGAGTTCTACACTTTTGGGGTTCTCTAAAGCCTCACACATTCTCTAGGTGGATACGGGTGGCCTCTTGCCTAATCCAAATGGAATATTTTGTATGTTTTCATTTCACCACACCTTGTTGTACTTTCAGGGGTTGTTTTAGGGCCCTAAACATAGTTTTTTTGTCTCACCATAGTTATACTATAGATGGAGTCAGAGTCTGATAGTGAAATGTGTATTTCTCTGAAATACCTTTCCAACGGTCTATCACGTGCCTAAAATGAAGGTCGTATGCCAAAGTTATGACCCTAGGAAGTTGAGGAACCAAATTACACCAACTTACCTATAGGGCCCACATGACTTTTGGCATTTCACCTTCTAGGGTTAGGTTTTTGGATGTCTATGGTTTTGGCATTCATGATTAATATGAAAAGGGCCTATGGAGCCTCATTTTAATGGATCCTGCTCATATGGATGAGTGTAGAAGCCACATCTCTTCTCAGAGATAGCTACCACCATTCGAGCAAGTTTTCAATTCTGCAGTTTTACTGTTTCAGCCTATTTCATTATTTAAGAGAAGATATTTTTCATTGGATATTTGTTTTATTCTTCCTATCTCTGTGTTTATTGTTTTCAGTCTATTAATCAGTTCATTCTGCTCCTAAATCTGGATCATATATATTGTTTCAATATTTGTTATACACACTAATTTTGCATGATTGTTTGTAATTATAAAGTTAGAGTTTCCCCCTAACGTTTTGCAGAATATTGCACCATGTAGTAGTAGAAATGATGTTGTACAAGTTGAGGAACATGATCAAGCAAATGAGGATCTCATGGAAGAAGATGATATGACAAATCAAGTTAATGATCCCATGGAAGAAGATGATGGGACAAATCAAATGATCGAAGATCTGTTTGCTCATCCGGATGAGGATGGAGACAGTGATGGTATTTATGATGAACCTCTATTAGAAAAGGAAAATAAACGACTTTATGAAGGCTCAAGAGAAAATATTCTCTACGCTACATTGTTGCTAGTGAACTTAAAGGTTATGAATCATTTTTCAAATACTTGTATGGCACAGATCCTAAGATATGTAATATTTTTCATCTCATATAAATAAATATTGACTTTTTTCTATTTTTTTAGTGTTAATTAATGTGTAAAATAAGAATGCAATTTTCACGATTAATATTCTTTACATTAACTATTTATTTGTTATGTTATAGATTATTAGGTGAATTTTTGTTACCATCGTCAAATATTTTACCTCGCACATATAGAGATTTCCATGTCATTATGAAAGACATTGGAATGGATTATCAAACTATAGATGCATGTCCTAATGATCATATTATATATTATGGACAACATGCTTCAAAAACATAATTCCCTCAATGTCTTATCAATAGATATTGAACCGATCAAGTAACAAAAAGGGTGCCTCGAAAGGTTCTTCGTCATATTCCCATAATTCCACGTTTGCAGTGATTGTTTAGGTGTGAAATCATAGCACAATTTATGGATTACCATGCACGTAACAAAAGTGGAGATTGTGTTCTTTGAATTCATGTCTATGGTTATGCATTTAGGAAAATTGAGGAAAAATGGCCAGATTTCAAAGATGAACCTCGTAATGTTAGGATTTCATTTGCAGCTGACAATGTTAATCCATTTGGAGAGCTTAGGTATATTTACTCAGTGTGGCCTATTTTTTTTATTAGCAATACCATTCCTCCTTGGATGTTAATAAAGAGGGAGCACATAATGTTGACAATGATTGTTCCAGGTATTTGCTTGCATTAATTTTTTGAATGTAACATTTTCATATGTTTCATTTTTTGCATAATATCTTTTGTTTATTTATTTACTTATATGTACATATCATGGTAGTAATTATGTGTAATTTCAAACAATTAGGTAAGTACCAAGTTAAATATATGAATGTATATATCGAGCCTCTTATCGATGAGATACTAAATTTAAGGGTTGGCATAACTATGTATGCCATCTGTAAACCAATCATGGATAAGAAATTTAAATTCCTTGGAATACTTTCATGGACAATCCATGATGCCCTAGGACTAACAAATTTTTTTGGTATGTATAATTTTGTTTCTCTATAATACTATATAATTTTTTAAAGATATCATGCACGTTTAAGTTTTAAATAACCTCATCGTATAATTGACATTAATCCATCTGTTGCAAGTCTACAAACAAAGGGTAAATTTGCATGTCTAGTTTGTGGTCCTAAGATGAAGTATCATCATTCAAATATTTTAGGAAAGGTGTGTTACTAGAGAATCCTGTAACAACCCTCCTAGCTAAGGAAATCTACTCAGTCAACCGGTGAATTTTTTTTTTTTAGCTAAAGTGTGTGCGCGTGTGTAGATGAAACAACCCCATTGACTCTATGTCACAACTTGAACCAACAGGACGCAAGTAAGACGAACACAATCAAGATGACCCGACCTATCATAGTGACAACAAGAAGCAAATGCCCCGAACAGAAGGTGGGCAACTATTGGCGATAGGCAGAGACAGACACCAGGGGTTAGGCACAATACTGTCACAGAATCAAAGGAATCCGTCAGTAGAGTCGCAGTAGTGGAACTGTGCCTTT
>JASDQU010401653.1:0-10811 GCA_032191745.1 Picea mariana | reverse complement strand
ATTCTTTTCTTTAATTATTTTCAGGGCCTACATGTACTTCCTTCTTCAATTCACTTTGTCATCTTCAAAAATTCATTTCTCCTCAACTATGAGGATCCACGTGACGTGCTACATACCACCGGAAACAACATGATGTATACTATCCATTCATGGGTGTTGTATATGCATGTGCATTGTTCTTCATGTCCAAATACCTTTATCAATCTTGCGGTCCAAAACCATGACTAGGGTTGACATCAATGACAACAACCAATCTTCCAACATAGTTGACTCTAAATCCTAGATCTCTAAAGTGATCAAGGGATGCGATTTTGATCTCCCCTTCACTTTAGATCTAACGACTAGGATTTAATTAACTCATTTAAGTCATTGATGCCAAAACTTAGGCATTTAACTTAATTAATCTCACATTAATTAAAAGGCCATTCACTTTATTAACTCATAAAATGAACTTCCTAAGGTTTTGAGAGGTCACAAGGACGACTTCCACATGCTAGACACCAAGCCTATGTGGAAGTCCTTTTCGATGCTAAATACATCATTATCTTGAAGATAATAAACAAAGAAATTTTAGATTGAAAAGAGATGCATGAACAATCTACTAATCTATGATAACACAAGTGACAAACTATGCTAAAAATGGCAAATCGATTCAGGATTTTTACCTAGAACAAGAAGATTTGAAAAATGAACAAGTGAGTTAATTTGGGATCTGGTTTAATGATATTATTCGAAGATAATTACATATTTCAAATCAACTTATCAAAACTTTCAACAAAAGATGAAGCAAGAATGTAACTAGGGAAAATCACACATGACGTCTAGGGTTTTTAGGCCCAGGCTCTTGTATTTCAAGTCTAAATTTGTGTAAACAATATTACAAAGAATGAATTTCGGATTTATAACCAATCCTCAACATAGCTCATTCACAAGAAATAAAATAGTGCTAACCTAGTTTAAGAAAGAGCAAGACGTCTAGATTCTTTAGGCCTAGAACTCACAATTCCACTCTCAAGTCTGTATGTTTGATGTTCTTAAGATACCAAAATCAGATCTAAAACATGAAATTAAAGGTGTCTTTAAATGATTTCCAACCAATAATAAGAAAGAGACCCAAACAAGAAAAAACATCTAGGGTTTAAGATCAATAAATATGACGATTTTCCTTTTGACTATCTAGAATGAGTTCAAATATGTTTTTTATGATTTTTATTTATGAAATAAATGGATCTAAACCAAAAATTGGATGCCCTATTAAGATCTTGGATCAAAGAACACAACAAGGGCCCCAACAAGTAAGACATCTTAGGGTTTTGGAGGTAATTTTCAACGATTTGCTTGATGGAATACATGCCAAGCTTGAGATGTATTTTTGTGGTTTTTTATGGCTCAAATGCAATCTGATTTTTATGGAAAGTTTCTACGGTAAATTCCAGATTGCTAAATAAAACAAAAGAAAGAAAAAAAACAACGAATTTGGAGTTTTTGGGTTGGTTGAGAAGGGAAGAAGACTAATGCTTTGATTTGTTTTGGGAAATGGGGTCAAGGTGCAACTTGGGTTTTTTTTTCTAAAGATCTAAAGGGAAAGTCGAAGAATTTGTCATCATATGCCTCGTACACCCCCCCTCCCCCCTGACATGACATCAAAGAGACCCATCTACATATTGCTTGCAATGAGGCTATGTGTCCCTGCACACCCTCCCTCGTGCTCATGCCTGGCACTCTTTCAAAGAAGAATGCACATAGTACTTTCTCGAATCCAAAGTTTCTCATTTGTCTCAAGTTGCACTCTATCAGTTGAATTTTCATGTAATTGAGCATGGTGGTTCTCTAATCAAATATAACTAGCTACAGACACTGCATTACACAATGCATCTGGGCTCGAGAGGCTTGATGTAGAGCAACAAATCCTGTCATTCACTCAATCATGTATAGTAATACTCTCAAACTCATATTCTCGATGTTTTGTATCTGTACTTGAGAGCCTACCACCTTTTTGTTGGCCTCAAAATACATATCAATATAGTGGGCTATGTTTTATGGCCCGGGAGGGAAAGTATCCAAGTTTACCAGTTCACTCCTCCTAGAGAGACCGGTCAAGAAGTAAATTCCTTCAGTAGATGGTGCTAATGATTGGCCTTCTATCATAAATGCCTCTGTATTTGGGTTCCAATACTCTACCAGATGGTTCAAAAGTCTTGGTTGAGCTATCATAAGGGGACAATAGAAGAATTTCCATAATCCACATTGTCTCAGTGTAGCTATAGCCTCTGGGTTGTCCTCGACCATTTGGTGTACCTCTTCATGTTTTCTTTTCCTCCAACACACATACATCCTAAGTCATGCAACCATTTTGGGAGTTAGTGCTTCTTTTTTTTCAATTTTTTTGAGCATGTACGTGCCCTTTTTTGATGACAGTTGTGTATGTATGCTTGTTGAGAGTGTCTCAACTTGCGTACATATGCGCGCTGACTGTGAAAAACACACACACATGCACATTCGTGTATAATTTTGGAGCACTTGACACCCAAATCCTTCTAAAATTCGAAATAAATGTATGGAATTACAAGTAAAGTGAAGGGGTACTTACTTGGCTCAAGAATGAGTTGATTTCATCCACCGATGCTCTCCAAATGTCCAATTGAAGCAAGAGGGTTTTGACTAGTTTTGGGAATTTTTAAAATACAATGGTGAAAATGACCCTTTTTACCTTTATTTATAGACTTTTTGACCCTGTTTTGACCTGGTATGGCCCTAAACTCTTCTCTTTTTGTTGCTCGGTGGATGTTTTGGTTCTTCTTGTTGATCTTTTGGTCATTTAAACATCTTTTTTACTTTGGATTTGGTGTTTTTTTTTCATGGGTACTAGTTATATCATCCTATGACGAAGTTAGGATCTCGCTATTTGCATGAAGGATAGGTTGTCACCACCTTGTATTTTGCATTCTATTGATGATTTCCACTTTTCCATAGGGTAGTTCCCACCGAAATGCGACACAGAACTATCCATGCTGCTTTAGAAGTGTCGTAATTAGGTGGCAGAGCCTTCCTCACGCTTGCGTACATACGCACGCTGATTGTGAAAAGCACGCATACACACACATTCGTGTATAATTTTGGAGCACGCGACCCCCAAATCCTTCAAAAAATTGAAATAAATGTATGGAATTACAAGTAAAGGGAAGGGGTACTTACTTGGCCCAAGAATGAGTTGATTTCGTCCACCGATGCTCTCCAAATGTCCAATTGAAGCAAGAGGGTTTTGACTAGTTTTGGGAATTTTTAAAATACAATGGTGAAAATGACCCTTTTTACCTCTATTTATAGACTTTTTGACCCTGTTTTGACCTAGTTTGGCCCTGAACTCTTCTCTTTTTGTTTCTCGGTGGATGTTTTGGTTCTTCTTGTTGATATTTTGGTCATGTAAACGTATTTTATACTTTGGATTTGGTGTTTTTTTTTTATGGGTACTAGTTATATCATCCTATGACGAAGTTATGATCTCGCCATTTGCATGAAGGATAGGTTCTCACCACCTTTTATTTTGCATTCTATTGATGATTTCCACTTTTACATAGGGTCGGTCCCACCGAAATGCGACACAGAACTATCCATGCTGCTTTAGAAGTGTCGTAATTTGGTGGCAGAGCCTTCCTCGCCATGAATGCCCTAGGTAGATCCTTGTGTTGCATTTTGGCGTCCATGTTGTGAGTTTCCTGTAGGCTTGGGAGTCCTTTTTAGCCCCATCATGACTACGGTTGTAAGCCTCATTTCTCTTCTCAAATGATATTTTCTGACTTCAACCCATGGGACTCCCCTAGAGCATGGTTTGTTTCCTTTCAAGCTCATTTAAACTATGAAAGTGACATCTAGCGATATATTATTTATCTTTTTCCACTTCGCTTAGATTACATACGAAAATGAGCCCCCTTGGAGTCCTCTTTAAACTCTTTTCAGACTCCCTAAAATTGAAAAGATTGCCGAGTGATCTTATTGCTCTTCATGCTCGTCAAACTAAAATTTGAAGGCACAACTGTCTGACGATAGTTTAGCCCCTTTTCGGTCCGGATGGCTAGTTGACAAAAAATGTATGCCCTAGGAGCTACGGTTTGCTAGGATAGTTTTCTCAGGTATAATTTTACCCCCTTTTCGGGCCCGAGGAACTAAAATTACAAAAAATGGCCATTCTCCTTGGTTTTGGTTTATCTCTTTTTTGGGCCTTGGAGATTATTTATAAAACATGACATTACTGGAGTCTTATTTAGGCCCTTTTCAGACTCCCTAAATAAGAAAAGATGGCCGTATGACCTTATTTCCTTTGCACTCATTAATAAGTCCTGAAAGAACATCTATTTGTCATGAGTTTAACCTTTTTCCAACCAATATATTAATTAATAAAAATGAATACCTCGGGGGATATGTCCCGCCGAAGAAGTTTTCTCAGGTATTAGTTTATCTCTTTTTCGGGCCTAGGGGACTAAATTTACGAAAAAATAACTACAGTTCTCCTTGATATAAGTTTAAGCCTTTTCTGGACGTCAAAGACTCAACTTATGAAAAAGTTGCACCTCGAGAGATTCGTCCCGCTGAGATAGTATTCCCAAGTATTGTTTTATCATTTTTCCTATTCGGGGGATCTAACTGTATGAAAAAGAACACTTTGGAGTCTTCTTTTAGTGTTTTTCAGATTGTCTAAAAGTGAAAAACCGTCGATCTTACCTTCTCTGGGCTCATAAAACCTTACATTGAAGGAGTCTTGTTGTGTCATTTCGTAATCGCATCACATGTCTTATTCTTGTGTCTTTAGCCTAATGTCAACTCCATTTTGGCTATTACCGAACCTTTAGAGAATTCCTTAGGTGCAAGCCTTGTAGCATTTATGCCTTCGCGATCTGACACCTTGACCCATGGAGGAATTTTCCTGAGTGTCCTCGACCTGCACATGTTTCCTTGCACTGAGCATCAATATGTTCCATGCACTTGGAACTAGCTTGCTTGCCTACGACACTCGTTCCTCCTTTGTAATGTAGCATTCTTTTATTCTTTTTCATGCTCATTAAAATGTGAAAAAGACAAAAAAATCAAATATTCCAAAAAGAGGGGACAAGGAAACATTATCTTTTGTTGGCAACAATTTAGTCACCCTTGGACAAAGCACATCCTTTAGTTTTTTCTATACGCATTGGGATCTAGTATTGCCTTCAGAAATTGTTCTCGTTACATAGAGCTGTGTCCTCCTCTGTTTGGTTAGTCTTCCAAACATATGGAGAGTTTGTGGTGCCTCCTGTGCGATAGACTTATGTCAATAACATGATGATTGAGTCTTTTCATATATTGTGCTCTTGTCTAAGGGAAAGTATTGCAACCTGAGTCGACTATTTTGCAATAAGTCCCTTGACCTTCATGAGTTAGCCATCCTGAGAGTCCTGTCAAGTTCACATTAAGAATCAATGAAGTTCAGTGCTTGATGACCGAGGTCCTTCAGTCTTTCCACGACGGCTTGTCAAAGACCTCAGAGTAGTGAGTCTTACACTCCTATTATACTCCTACCTGAGTTTTGAAGATATTGCTCGAATTACGAAGTAATCATCTCCAACCACATGCATTAATACCTCATAAAGATCGATATGACATTGTATTTATATATCATCAGATGATTTTGAGATGTATATCCACTGTGTATTATTCACGGCTACACTTATATTAGCATACACATTGGTCATGTAGCCATGATTACTATATATGACATGGATTTGCAGTGTCCTTGATTGGAAACCATGCTTATTTTGTCCCGAGCATGGGTATGCCCACCTCAATGATTATTATTATATTGAAAGTGACGCGCTCACGGATACGCGTTTGGGCTTTCTCGACTCTAGTGCCTTCCCACTTTATTAAATATGTTGTAATGTATTTCGACCATCAATTGCTCTTCTGACCTCACACATTAGGGGGTATTTGTTATAACTCAAAATGCCACTACTATGCATTTGTGATGTTGGCGTACTCATTCACACATCTGCCAACCCTTTTTGCTGGAGTTCCTCTGAAAAAACACTTTTTTGTATGGTGTACGTGCCTTGATACATATGCAGAGCGCGTACATATGCTAGCTGCATACCTGAAAGCCCATGTACATACGCTAGTTGCATACCTGAAAGCCTGCGTGTACTCAAAAAAAATGAAAAAAAATAATAAATTTCGCGCTTTCCGACGGATTTTACAGACTATTTTAGGTTACACAACCATTTTTCCTCCTGTAGCCCTTCTAACAACCGAATAACCACCATTCCTCCATATAAAAAGGGCCCTAGGGGGGTCAATTGGAAATATGAAAGAAGAGGCAAGTGAACTCTGCCAAAATTTCTCCCTTGTATTCCAAGCGTTTTTGCATCCTTCTCCGAGTTTCATCCTCAACATTCCCTACCATCCATCCTCCTTATACAATCTATCCCTTTCCCCTATATTGACATGTTGGTTGTGAGGATAGCATATTGGGAATAGTGCACTTGGAGTTAAAGTAGAGGAACCCACGTGAGGTTCGTGGAGCGGAGACAACAAAATTCAGGTTGTAACTTCAAATTTTGTTATTAATAAAAGATAAATATTCTTGTCCTATATCTATGTGTCTTTATGTTCACATTTATAAATGATTTTCATAAATATCTAGACTTTTATATGATCTTGATAGTTATGCATATGTTTTCATAGTTTGTTCTATAAAATTGTTTCAGGCTGGCTTTGGGAGGAGGCCTGCAATATTGGGACGAACAACAACAGGAAGGGATCTAGAAAATCCATAAGGACTTAAGGTACATATTTCAATTTTCTCTCCCTTCCCTTAATTATCATTAGGTCCTGTTGGATTTGGGTAGAATAAAATCTTTTCTGTCTTTTAATGTGTCAAGGCTATGCCTAGTCGCTAGACCCAGATTAGGGGATTTTTCCCCATAACAGTCAACAATATTACGGGTGACATCAACGTGTCATACATGTGGTTTGTAACATATTTGTAAGTTGGGATTTGTCCCAGGAAGTTTTTTGATTTTGTGGTTGTAGAGAGGACTGGTTTGTCCTCAGGTTGGGTGATTTTTAGAAGTTGTTGAGAGCGCTGGTTTTGCCCTTAGAATTTATGAATTTGACAAGAGTTACAAAAATAAAATTTTGTGTCTCATATGTGTTGATGATTCATCTCCGATTTTGTTGTTTTCGCTGCTATATTTTTCAGTGAATAATTTCAGTGTAAAATTGTTGAGTGATAACAACTAGGGTTTACTGTTAGCTTACTAGGAAGCAATTTTCAGATCTAAAATTAGTCACATGAGGTTGCATGTGAAAATTGACACAACAATGTCTTCCTCATGAAGTGATTCTTCATATGTTTGATCTTCTAAGGGTAATGAAGTGGATGCTTCCTTCTCATGCCTTTGATCTTCAATGAATTCATGGATGGGTTCTTGCTCTGCAAAGAGAGAAGGTTCTTCATTTTTGTTTGCTTCATGTACTTGATCTTCAATGGAATGTGCTTCATCGATGTGTTCTTCAAGTGCTTGATCTTCCATGGGATCTTAATCATAAAAATCCTCTTCATGCTCTTGATGTTTAATGGAGTCATGGATTGGTTCTTGCTCTTAAAGAGGAACATGAAAATGTGCTTCTTCTTTCTTAGGTAGGAGTTCCATGAAACGTTCAATGAATTCTCCATACTCTTCCTCTTCATAGTAAGGATCTCAACGTTTGAGGAATATCCTCAAGAAATATGCAAATGTAGTGATTGGTTCTATTTGTGCATTACCAAGATCATAAAATCAATCCATTGCCTTGTCTTCACAAGTGCATAGAAAGGTTCTCATCCAAATTTTTTTATGAACAATGTGAGATTCTATCATGACCTTAGTGAAAGATACATGTGATAAGATTGATTCATGATACCCATAAAATATTTCAACAGAATCAAGCAAATCTGAATCATAACCTTCATTTTGAGCTCCTGGAATGCCTAATAGATCAAGTGGAGCATACAAATAGTCCCATATTTATTGTGATTCCATGTTTCTTTACACCTAAATTTTCAAATCTGAATAATAAATCTTAAAAACACTTCATACCTCACACCAAAATGGAGTGGAGTTGCCAAGGTGAACCTTTGATGCCTTCACACTATTTCTTGCTTCACCCTACAAGCAATAAATCTTTAAAATCTGCAAAGGAGAAGGGCTTCTTTTACCATATGAGCTTAAATGTTGAGGATGAGTTAATTCAATGCTCATCAAATGAATCTAAGGTATTCTAAACTTAGGTAATGGGTTCTATCCCTAACAACAATGCCAAAATGTTACCTCACTAGATGTAGAAGTCCTAAGCACAAGGGTGAGACACTAAGGCCAACTCTAGACAAGCCACCACTGTCACCTTACTGACTATGTCTTTCTTACTTTAGACTACAAAGGTTCTTAGTTAAGGGGGGCTTACCTAAGGTCAACTAAGCTCAATGTGTCATAGTGTGAAGTGGGAGAAAGGAAGATCTTAGTGTTATTATTATCCAATTTAATGTGTATGATTAATGTCTTTGATTACACCACTTGAATCAAATTTCCAATCAGCCTTAAAGATTAACTAATGCAACATCAGGTTAAGTAAAAACAAGCAGATTCAATATTATGCTATGAAACTCAACACACTTGCTTATAGAAGATAAATGATCAATTCTAAATCCGTTTTGTCTTAATTTCTCTGAACCCAACACCCACCTAATAATCCCGAATAAAATATCTTTATCAATTAAAATCACAACTAGGTTATTAATGAAATTAAATGAGTGGAAGCATAAAAAATGAAACCATAAACATTGCACAAGATATTTGGGTAAACACCCCTAGAAAACCCCTAAGGGAAAACTAGCAACTAAGTTGATTTTATTAATAAAATCCTTAGGCTCGCACCTTGGGATAATGTCCCACTCGAGGAATCATACAAAACAACAGATAGCCTATCCTGCCTATCTTCTATCTTCCTTGTTGCCCCTTTGCTCCTTTCCTCAGCCCTGCCCACTCAGACTTGGATGAAATGCTCTCCAGCCAATCAATGATATCTCCTCATTCTGTGTGTGACACAAGCACATGAGCAATGGATTTCTCTTTGCTCCAATGTACTCTCTGTGTGTCTCATCCTCTCATTTAGGCTGCCTTTTATTATGTTTAGTTAACCTTTAATCCTAGACCTCTAGGTTATTAAGGGTTGAGATTTAGATTTCCCCTTCCTTTTAGATCTAACAACTAGGATTTAATTAACTCACTTAAATTATTAATGCCAAAAACTTAGGCACTTAACTTAATGAATCTCACATTAATTAAAAGGTCATTCACTTTCATTATTAACTCATAAAGTAAACTTCCTAATGTTTTGATAAGTCACGAGGATGACTTTGTTGATATTATGGTAGCTCCAGGAGGTATTTAGCTCCATGTGTAAACCTGACGAGAATAGAATATTTTGAGAAGCAAGAAGAAACCCTAATTAGTTGGCTAATAACCCTAGAAGACAAGTCGTCTCAAGAGGATAACTTGTATTAGGTTATTAGCCTCCAAGAGAAGAAGTTGGCTAAAGGAAATATTATATACCAAGTAAATAGGCACCTAGAATGAGAAGTCGACCCAGGTAGTTTTCCAGATTTAGTATAAATACAGGAGGCCAATCTTCATTCTGGCGGGATTCTCAGAACTGTAGAAGCAACACTTGTGCGCACTGCAGTTGGCCAGTTTGTGCACAAGTTTGGAGGAGAGTTTCCATTTCAGCTTCTACAGCTAGCAGATTTCGGTTTTGGCTTGGAATAACTCTTGGTTATGGTTTGGATTCTCTGATTAGTTCTTGCTTGGTGTGCTATCCTTGGAGAAAGGTGCACCACCCTTTGTTTGGATATCTAGCCTATGGTTTGGTTCCATAATGATTCTCTGTCAAGCTTAAGGTGCATGGGGGTGGCTTCGGCCTATGGTTGGGTGACAATAGTGATATTGTCTATGGATAAACGAGCACATCCATCATATTCTAATAGGTTATGGGCACACACCTCCTTCATTCAGTCTAACCACTGGAAGGGAGCATAGCAATAAGGATACTAAGCTCGTTGAAGAACTACCGCTAGGGTTTCTAGCAGGAGCAATTACCAAAGCACTGCCACTTGGGTTACTAGCATGTGTAGTTGCAAAAACCCTAACCCTCTCGTTGAGGCACCTTAAGTGAAGGGATTGACCTAATTTCTAGATAGACTAGTGCGCTCTAGCCTAGCGCATCTCCTGGTACTCTCAGCAAGCAAAAACATCAAGTTTGAGTTTTTGGTCAAATCTAGGGTCGACCCAGTCAAGGAAACCATGACTTACTCTATGAAGTTAGAAAACAAGTTATATTGGGCTTCTAACTTCAGAGCGTGGAAGACAAGGATTGACCTCATCCTTGCCAAGAATAAAGTGCTGGATATCCTAAAATGAAAGATCATGGAACCAGAGTTTGAAGAAGGAAAATAGAAGGAACCGTAGAACGTTACAGTTATGGAGAAGTTCAAAGACAGTGACATCAATGCCATGAGTATCATAATGGACTCTATAAAAGACCACTTGATACCCTACATCTCCCATCTTGACTCATCTAAGAAGATGTATAATGCCCTAACGAACCTCTTCTCAAGCAGAAACATTGGAAAAGTAATGAGTCTGAAGAATGAGCTCCGTGACATGAAGATGAATGATGATGACAACATAACATCATACTTTGTAAGGATCTCTTAGTTAAGAGATCAACTACAAGCTATTGAGGAG
>JASDQU010401652.1:0-10675 GCA_032191745.1 Picea mariana | reverse complement strand
TCTTTTATAAAAGAATAGTCTTGTTGATTGGATTGGATGCATACATAAATTACTATAAGGGTGATAGTTATTGATTATTAGTACATGCACGAGACTTGTATGTACTAGCTACACATGCATTTCTTGCGCATGTACACTAGTATGAATGAGTTTCTTGGCTTAGTTACTAATAATGACGGTTATTTGTTATGAATGTGTTGACTATGTTTCTTTTCCCTTGTATCATAGAATACTTTAACTTCGGGACGAAGTTTCCTAAAGGGTGGGTTTATGTGACAACCCCAATTAAATAGTTACATAGGGTTTATTAAGTATAGTCAATTAAATAATTAACTGTCTTAATGTGTATTAGTTAAGTAATGATTAACTATTAATAATATTTATTATTTATTTATTTATTGTTTAATAAATGTCGATTAATTAATTAATTGATTACTTAACACATTCAATGATTTGGGTAAAGAAATAAAGGGCTTAATAACTTTAATTTAACCATTATGAAACTTTACGTATGACAGGGGATAGGGTGTTGAATGGAGGGATAAGGTAGTAAATGGAGGGATAAGGTGGGTGGCATTAAATGAAGGAGGAGGTGGTGAATGAGGGGGATATGACTGGGCAGAGGCTTACGAGAGATTATTATGAAAATTTGGGGAGGAAGCATTATTTTGAGGGGAGGACTGTATTTCCTGGTTCGGATATTTTCTGGTTTTGGGAGTTTGGTTTTGGATATTGGGTGATTTGTTGCAGGGGGCACCAGGTTGCTGGGATTTTTGGGGTCGGAGGCTAGGAATCCTCATGGAATCCTGGAGCTAGGGAGCCGGATAGGCTGCTCCTAGATGGCTGGGTGGTTAGTCGATTTTGGGCAGGGTTTGGTCAGAGCATCAAGCAGATTTTGGGCAGAGCAACAGAGAGGGCAACCAGAGGTCGCGAATTTAGCATCAGACAGAGGTATTTTTATGTACGCATTTTCATGAACATGTGATGGTTATTTAAAATTATTAGCATGTTGTTCATAAACTTAAATTTATGTTGCTTATATGATGAATGAAAGAAATTACTTATTGTTTATGCGTCGAAGTAATCTTATCTGTTTAAATTTATGAATTTTATTAGGCTTAATTAATTTAGGTCTCTACAATGATGTATGGGCACAAGCCATGGATGAAGAAATTGAATGCATAGAGAACAATCAGACATGGAAATTGGTAGATGTGCCTGAGGACAAGGTTGTGATAAGTTTCAGATGGATTTATAAAACTAAGAAAGATGCAGATGGAAATGTGCAGAAGCACAAGGCAAGGTTAGGTGCAAGGGGTTTCACACAACAACCTGGAATAGATTTCAATGAAACATTTGCACCATTTCACGCATGGACACATTAAGAACTGTGTTGGCTATTGCTGCACACAATAAATGGCTTGTTTATCAAATGGATGTAAAGTCAAATTTTTTAGTGGGAATTTAGAGGAAGAAGTATATGTGGAACAACCAAAAGGTTATGATATTCCAGGACAAGAAAACAAAGTATACATATTGAAGAAGGCACTATATGGATTAAAGCAAGCTCCCATATCTTGGTATAGTTGCATAGATTCCTATCTTACTCAGAATGGATTTCAAAGAAATGAATGTGAGCCAACACTATACATCAAATAAAATTAGTAAGGTAATATGTTAATTGTTTGCTTATATGTAGATGATTTGATTTTTATAGGTGATTTTGGCATTGAAGAATTTAAGTCAGTCATGAAGGATGAGTTTGAAATGACTGATTTGGGACTTATGAGATTTTTTTGGGCATTGAAGTTTACCAGTCCAAAGCTGGTATATTTATTGAAAACAATCTAAATATGCGCATGAAATTTTGAAAAGTTTCAACATGATAAATTCCAAAGGAGCCCCAACACCTGTCATAACATGATTGAAGTTAAGCAAGGAAGATGAAGGATCTAAAGTGGATCCCACTTTGTTTAAAAGGTTGGCAAGTAGCCTTATGTATCTGACAAAAACAATAGTTGATATTTTGTATGGAGTGATCATGATTTCAAGGTTCATGGAAACTCCAAAAGAATCTCATTGGAAAGCAGGTAAAAGAATTTTGAGATATGTTAATGGAGCAAAAGAATTCAACATTAAATATTCTACTTTAGAAGATTTCATACTTATTGAATACACTCACAATGATTTTGGAGGTATCATATATGATAGGAAAAGTACCTATGGGTACACATTTCATTTTGGAACATGTATAGTGTCATGGGCATCAAGGAAGCAACCCATTGTGACTCTTTTATCAGCTCAATCTAAGTACATCGCAACTACAAGCGCAACTTGTCAAGCTATTTGGATGAGAAGAATGTTAAAATATTTGTTGTAGGAAAAACATGAACCAACTACAATGTTCTATAATAACAAACCTGCCAACGCACTATCCAAAAATCATGTGTTTCATAAGAAAACCAAGCACATTGATACAAGGTATCATTTTATCAGAGAATTGGTGAATAACAAAGAAATTTTCTTAGAATTTTGCAGGTCTAAAGAACAAATTGCAGATACATTTACAAAAGCTTTGGCAAGAGATGCATTTCAGAATCTAGGCAGTTGTCTAGGAGTCGACGCAGTCACAGATATTTGACAATTCATGTCAATTTAAGTTTGTGATGTAAATTTTTTACTTTGTGTTTCCCACCTACTTATAATTAAGGGGGAGTGTTGGAAATATTAATTATAAGTCGTGAGATTTATGCTTACATTGACTCTGTCTATCATGGAAAATAGGGATGTTACTTAGTCAGAAATGATAAGCATGAGTTCTAGCAGGAGCGCTATTAATGAGTAGATCTTTTATCTTTCTCGAGCTTTGTTATGCAGATAGAGTGAGTGGAATTTATTGTCGTCTTAAATGTTTTATTCATTTACTTATATAAGAATTCTTAGTCTTAGTCTATATATTTCTGAGTCTGTAAAGAGTTGATACACACACATATAGAGTTTAGTTGTTGATAGTTAGTAGTTGTAAAGAAACAACAATTGTCTAAGGAGTCTAAGAAGTCTGAGAGCACAAACTCTATTTCTGAAAGTCTGCAAAAGTTGTTAGAGCCAAAGCTCTGCATAGTTTTGTATTCTGTAACAATGCACAATATTCCAGTTGCTAATATATTAAGTATTTATGTGTTGACATATCTATGAGTATTTTTGAGCTCTGTTATGTTCAAACATTCTGAAAATTCATTCTCTCTATTTCTGCGCAAGCTTAAGTAGGATTATGAGTTCTTGAATCTACATTGAAAGTATACATGTGAGCTTATGTGCTAAGAGTAGCATAGTGTTAAGTTTATGAAAAATAAATTACTTTGTTTATTGTTATCATCATAGCGCAAAGTATACTGTGCAGTATGGGAACTGCACAATAAGTATTGAGAGCTTAGCGACAAGGTATTGAACCATGTGTTCTTTTCAACTGCGTTGTGCTGAGTAAACTCTTCACACTGTAGATCTAAGACCTGTTTCTTCATAGGAGAAGACATGGATACTTCCATACGAATATGGGACAGATCTAGCTTGGAAGGATGGATGGGTCTCTGTAACATAGAGAACAAGTGCCTTCTAGAGGTCGACAACAAAAAATGTATAATAATGCATGACAACCTTAGAGACCTAGGTAGAGATCTGGTGAAGATAGAACCTCCAAGATGTCCACTTCGGCTTTGGCATCCGACTGACAACCTACTTCACCTCTCCAGCCAATCACCTGTACATATTTTGAAGTCACACATTTCCTCAATATATTTCCTGTTAAGGTTTTGAATTCTTTAGTCTTTTCAAGGATATCAACATCATTTCTAATGAACAATTGTACATCCAGGTGCATGGAATTAACATGCTTCAACAAAGATCTAGCCAATCATTTGAGAACCCTGTCACGTTGGGCAATCATTTATTTATTATAAGCATGTTAGAGTTGGTTTGGGCTGAAGGTGATTGTTTAGAAAGTATATTCAATAGTGTTCAGTCACCACATATCTTATGGCTCTACTGGTATGGTTGTCCCTACCCTTCCCTGCCTCCTTGGATTCCAATGAAGAGTTTGAGGTTTTTAGAAGTGGAAGGGAGAAAATTGGAATCACTGTGGGGAGACCTTAATTCTCAGGTATATATTAGTTTCTTGACAAATTGTTGTTGTTTGTTTTTCCCTTGTGATGTAAAAATCGCTCTTGAATATTCTGTCTTTTCACCTAGCACGCACACAATTTGGCATCTAGTGTGTCAAACCCACTTTGGAAAATTTGTGAACATTGCAGGCACCTTTGCAGCTAAGGGAGTTGAATATTGATGCTCCTCTTTTAAAGATTCCAAATTCCATAGGGAAGCTGAAGCACATAGAAAAACAATTCCTCCACCATAGATATCTGGAAAAATTTCTAGATGAATTATGTCGTTTGTAGTACTTGAAACACTTGGAGTTAGTGAGATGTTTAGAACTGAATTCCTTGCCATATTCCTTTGGTAATTTGTCGAAACTCCAACATATTGACTTGTCCCAGTTCATAAATTTGCAGATGCTTCCAAAATCGTTCGGGAATTTAGTACAACTTCAACATTTGGAGTTAAAGAGTTGTTCATAAATGAATTCATTGTCGGATTCCTTTGGGAAGTTGATGAAACTCTAGCATATTGACTTGTCCCAGTGCATAAATTTGCAGATGATTCTAAATTCTTTTGGCAATTTAGTGTAACTTGAACATTTGGAGTAAGAGAGTTGTTCAGAAATGGGGTCATTGCTAGATTCCTTTGGGAATTTGACGAAACTCCAGCATATTGACTTGTCCTAGCACATAAATTTGTAGATACTTCCAAATTCCTTCAAGAACTTAGTACAACTTGAACATTTGGAGGTAAAGAGTTGTTCAAAAATGATGTCACTCCCAGATTCCTTTGGGAACTTGACCAAACTCCAACATATTGAATTCTCTCAATGTAAAAAATTCCAGATGCTTCTGTATTCCTTTGGGAATTTATTACAGCTCCAAAATTTGTATTTGCATGAATGTTACAAGTTGACCATCCCTTAAACTTTTTGAAAGATAAACACACTTCAATGATTAGATCTCTCTATTTGTTCAAATATTCAAATATTTCCTCCTCGAGTTGAAAATAACCAGTTATTGAGACAATTAATTTTAAAAGGTACAAGGTTAAAATAATTGCCTAGTTCTATCAAACAACTAATTCACTTGGAAGTTCTGATTTTAGACAACCAACTGTTGAAAATGCTACCTCCTTCCCTCAGTAGCCTAAGGAGCTTACAACAATTGGAGATTTTGAGATCATAATTTTTGAAATGTTTTCCAGATTCAAGCAGTGACCTAAGTAGCTTGAAGAAAGTGTGGATCCAATCTCTCAAGCATTTGAAATGTTTTCCTAAGTCCATTGGTTATCTAACAAGATTAGAGAAATTGGTGATTTAGAATTGCAAAAAGTTGAAATGTTTACCACCATGTGTGATGGAGCCGAACAATCTTGCACGGTTAGAAATGGATGATTGTGGTTCATGTGAATTTCCATTCATAAGAGATGCAAGGAAAGGAGTAATATTAACATACTCTACATCGGGCAAACTAGAGAATTCCAATGTCAAATGCATGCTTGGGCTGAAATACTTAAACCTGCGAAGAATGGGAATATCGAAGGTGTCATTTTGTAAAGGTGTTTGCCCTATCATTCAGTTTCTTAAAGTCAAGGATTGTTATTATCTAATGGAGTTTGGAGTTGTAACATCCCTCTCTACTGAGCACACTATTATTGACTTATTCTTTGAGGAAACTTGCTTGCAAGTGATCTGGGCATGGGACATTGTGATTTCATTCATATTATGGGTTATATATGATGATTTTGAGGGTTATGGCATGTTGATTTTATTGATGTATATATATTGACATATGCTTTTGATGAGTCGTCCCGAGTGTGCAGGACACATGACAAGTTAAGGATGTTGATGGCATCGATGGATTCCCTTGGACTCCAGATTGATTCAAACAGTGTATTTTAATTATTGAGTATTTAATTTCATGCACAAATGATGTATGATTGATTATAGTATGATTCATGTATATGAAATTATTGACAATGTTTTGTTAGTGGATGCAAGATTGGCGATGCTTGTTAATCTGACTCACATAAGGAGTAGAGGGGCCATGCACAGAAACCATACATTGAGTGAGAGGTGTGGCAGAGTCCCCGTCATAGCCTACTAGCACTCCCACCATGGTCTAAACTGTAGGTTAACGATTATCTAGTTCGAGAGGTCCGTGATGCCATGAGGGAAGACTGAGACAGTCGCTCACGAAGATTTCTAAGGGGCGTGCAATAAGGCAGAGTCCTTATTCCTTAGAATCCCTTAGTTTCTCACAAGGTCGAATGAGTGGAGTGTTGACTCCAAGGGGTCAGACAACGTCCAAAACAAGTCTAAGGCGAGTGGCACCCTTGGAGCATGGAGGTGCATCTTGAAGGGCACGTCGCATAATTAAACTTGAGTCAATAAATCTAGATGGGCTAGGAAAACATCGAATTATTTAGACCTTGTTGGATTAACTAATTAATTAAATGATAGATTCTAGTTGAGAAGCCTAACAAGAGTCAATGCCTAAGTCTAAGAATTGGACTAAGTTAAATCTTGATTGGGAACTATCTAAAATATTCAAAATTGAGATAAATATAATACTAGGAAAAAGGTTGGTAAAATCTAAGGACTAGATAAAATGCACATATGTGCATGAATTTAATAAAAATGAATTTTTAAATACAAATAAATAATAACTAGAGAGGTTGGTTGTACATAGAATAGAATCTAGAGTCAAACTACACTAGTCTAACTAGAGGAAGACGCCTGATTAAACTCTAAATAATATCTAGTTAGGGAATACTCCTTAAATGAGATTTTGGGAAATAAAGGGACACCTAGGAGTGAAAATAGGAGTTCACATTGAGGATTTTGAGGGAATTTGACCTTTTAAATGAAAATAAAATCAATCCATTCTATGGAATCTTATTGGTTATACTCTAATTGTGGATTTAGTGTCGTGGAAATCTCTATTGATTTTTTATTCAATGTTGTTGTACTATGGAATTCTGGTGAATTGATTTAAATCCAAAATTATATGTGGATCTTCTATCGAATCGAGATAAACCCAAATTTAATAATAACTTGGAGTATCTGTGTGCTTTTGTTAAAGTCTCTGGAATTGATTTTAACTCATTGTGCATTATCCCTTTTCCTAACCAAATTTATGCATGAGACCAGGAGCCAGAACCTAGTGCTAGTCAAAAGGGCGCTATTCGGGGCTTTGGAACTTTGGCGCTCCAGAGGTTTCTTGAACTCAACACTCATTTTCTCTCAAATTTCTAACCGGCTAAATTCAGTCATAACCTAAGTTGACCAGAAGTTGTAGGTTACCCTACCGTACCACCTTCCTTCGTTAAATCTTAAACAACTTAATCTAACGGCTAGAGAATATTTTCCTTACATGAGTTTCTACAGTGGAGATCCACTACAAAACTCCAGACTTCGAGGTTTTTTCCCACCTCCAAAACCTTAGAAAGTTCACCCGGATCACCGAACCACCGAAGAGATCGAAGATCTAATAGCTTACACTCCTCCTAAAACCAATGGTTGTTGTCTACTCTGACAGTTCGGAACTCCGGGAGTTTGTCACATTTGAAACTACAACCCTTTTTCCTCTGGAGTGTCGAACTATCGAACCTCCGAAGGACTAAAGCTCTCAGATGTAATGGTCCTCGATTGGTTTATATATCTACGAATGACATTTACTCCAGGATTTTGGAACTTCGTGGTATTCATAATACTTAACTTATACCTCTTAACTTAGCTGGAGAACCGAATCTTGTTTAAATCGGAGATCAACAGTCCCTTTATCTTGCTCTGATCTATGACTAGAAGTAACTTCGGAGAATTGTGTTTCTTTGGATTTAATTCTTCCGGAGTGACAATATTATAGAGTGACATGGCAACCACATTGTTACAATCGATGATGTGTCACAACAATTGAGAATGACATGTGTCACCTGAATTAGCGCAGATGACGTAACCAAAATACCCAAAATGAGTGCCACATGTCATCTGAAATCAGTTGACAGGTGGCATTGACACATCAGCTGAGATAGCGTTTACAAGAATGGAGTTCCGACACTTCAGTGCTTCGGGGCCCTAGTCTTCGAAAGTTTTAGTTGTTGTAACTCTCGTTTCCTCTGAATTCGTGAAGGACAAAACCCACAGATCTGACGGTTCTGAATTTACCATCAATGATGGTCAGGACTAACTCTGGCTTCGGGAGTTCGGGACCTTTCCCACCTTCATAAACTTCAACCACCACCTCTAGAATGGTTGAATTCCAAATACTTAGATCTAGGGACACGTGTACCCACCGTTGGATGGTAAGGATTTACTCCGGATTTCAGGACTCTGGGAGTTCCTTAACCTTTAGCTTATGGCCTTTTTCCACATATGACCATTCCCGCGACCTTAGCTTAACTCAGAGCGTTAAACTCTGTCCTTGTCAACTAGCCTAAAGGGCCTCTATCCTCCCTTCATATGACCGAGATCTATGAATTCGTCTCAACTCCTTGAGTTCTAAGTGACAGTCTAATTCAATGGTCATGATTAAATTGATCGTGAATATCGATGGCTAGGAAGGATTGCAGACTCTCGACTAGCATGATGTTTAAACCCTTTTTGAATTTCTTCATTAGAAACTGCTCATTAATAGTGGGATCGATGCCAACTGTTGATCTATATTGTAGGTGACGATCGACAACCTGTGTGGATTGTGGAACCAAAACTTGCGCGATTTTTAACTCAACCCTTTGATCCTACAATGGCTCCCCGTTGTTGATCTACCTTTACTAAGATCCGACGGTCGAGACTTAATCAAATGTTGATCTGACAACCCTCCTCTGCAACTCCCAGATCTGACGACTGTTGTATATTTCTCCTAGTTCAATGGTCTTTGATTCCTCCTTTGAACCCTGCACACCCTGTCCCTCTGGAGATTTTCCTTTGAAATGAACTCCAGCGCTCAATATCACATCCCTCCTGAGCTCTGGATTCTAAATGTTGAGTGCGTACTTTGTGCCTCCCCTGTGTATGTTTGCAATGTATCTCTTAAGCTTGTACTTCCAAAAGTTTTGACCTCTTCCCTACTTGAGAGGGTCTTTGTGCACTTCGGGTGTTGTATCTTCTGAACGTTGGGCCTTCAAGGATCCATCTATGCACTTCTGGAATTGACTCTGGAGGTGTTGCACTGTGTTACTAGAAGAGAAGCTTCAGGGTTCTTACAAAACTTTTAACTCGTTCTTAGAACATACCTTCTTTTGGTTATAGGTTTATTTTCTTCACAATATCAGTTAGTTCATAAAGGTATAGAACAGGCTTATAGTTTCTACCTTGTGTTGAGAGATTTTCTCCGTTGTTCTTTTCCTCTTTTAACTTGTGGTATAGATAGGATATGCAACTACTTGGTTGCACGTTGTAGGGTGGTCATGCCTATTCTAGGTAAACATAAGTAATTTGAAACTGTCATAATGATAAACTGTCAATTTAAGGGACTCTGTTTTACTGTTAAGATTATTGCTTTGTTTTTACTGAAATTATTTCTTGTCCTTTAATGAGTGAGGTGATGAACTATTGAATAATATGTAATGATGAAATGATTTGTTACCATATTTTCTGTTTTTGAAGAAAGGTGGTTAAGAACGCTGGAATTTGTATTAAATTTTGATATGAATTGAAAATATGGGAATTAGATACTTCCTTGTTCCTCAGAACAATCACCAGTATTGAGACCTTAAATGGTCAAGATCAATCAGACGAATCCTAGACTTGAGCGTTGATTATGTGTCTTGGAAGTCCTTACCTTGCAGGATAAGTTGGGTGGTAGTTTTGTATGTCATCTTATGTGAAGCGACAAATCCTTCATGCTTTAAGTAGTATCTAAATCTAGTTGTGTAATGGAATGAAAGAAATAGAATGTGTATTATTGATGTATGTTACTAATGTCTCTCTTGTTCTAATGATGTTTATTAATGTTTCAAAAAAAATAAAATATCATGTTGTTTCTCAAGTACTTATATGACGTAACAGAGGGGTTGTTACAAGAGAATTTCCAACAACACTAATAGAACTAGAGTTGTGGAATTGTGTTGCATTGAGGAAAATAAGTATGTTGGCATAGCTGACAAGACTTCAGGTGCTAAACATAAACGACTGCCAAGGTATTTAAAAACTTCAATGTATTGAACACTTGACGTTGTTAAAGTTGTTGAATGTCGGTCTTTGTATGGAACTCCAGTGGCTACCATGTCTTGAAACGTTGAGGTCTTTGGAGATATTGGAGATTTCTGGTTGTTATGAGTTGAAGAGAATAAAGGGGTTGGTGCAATTGACAAAGCTTCGAACACTAGAAGTTGCTACATGTTATCAGTTAGAAGAGTTGGAAGGTGTTGAACATACGAGGTCGTTGAAGAGACTTAATACTTTTGCATGTTCAAAGCTTCAAAGGAATGGGAAAGTACTGGAGCAACTGCGCCAACGATTGAAGAAAGGCCTTATCACATGAAACAAAATTAGTGAATCAAATAATCTCAGTTCATAATT
>JASDQU010401649.1:0-10800 GCA_032191745.1 Picea mariana | reverse complement strand
TTTGATTCATGGTTTTGGTTTTCATGCTTTCATTATTCTGTTATGAAGATTGATTTGATTATTGAATGTAAGATTGCTTCATTGGTGAGAGATCTCATATGTTGTTATGCCATTCAACTCTTCACTTGTTGTATCTGCTCTTCCTTCATGTGGTTCTCCATTTCTAGATTAATTTCCTTTACGCAATTTCCCATTCTTAGAGTAATTTCATTTACACAACTAGATTAATTCAATTTCAGTCGTGTGTTATATTAATGATTATAATTCAGTTGTGTGTTAGATTAATGATTCAATTTCAGTCGTGTGTTAGATTAATGATTCAATTTTAGTCGTGTGTTAGATTAATGACTCAATTAACCTTTCACGATATCATTTCCATAAATATACTTGGGTTTCACCTTATTGTTCTCCACTTTATTCATTTTAGTATTTAAAAGGAATTTGTGATTAAATGTTAGAAAATCAACATGTTTTCATATATATCTCAAATATGTGCGAGCTTTGTAATGTGTAGGAATATGAGAAGGATTAATTCAAAGGACTTCTCGAATACTTCTACACCATTTCAATATTTGAGGAGATAATTCAAGCCCATTCCAAGGAGAAGATCATGGAGATTTGGTTGGAATATCTTATCCAATATACATGAGAGATATGTGTGAGGATTTGAAGGGATTATATTTTGTAATAATGGAAAATAGGTTGAGAGAAAAGTGGATCTGTAATAATGAGATGGTTATATTATCTTCAAGGCTCTCATGTATAAAAGAGAGTGCTCTCTCTTCATGAAGATTCAAGTAGAATAGGAATTAGAGGATTCAATTAATTAGAGTTGTTTTGTAGTCATTTAGTGGTAGTCATTAGGATTCGAAAGAGAAAAGGATTCTTAGCTTTGATTCATGGTTTTGGTTTTCATGATTTCATTATTATGTTATGAAGATTGATTTGATTATTGAATGTAAGATTGCTTCATTAGTGAGAGCTATCATATGTTGTTATGCCATTCAACTCTTCACTTGTTGTATCTGCTCTTCCTTCATGTGGTTCTCCATTTCTAGATTAATTTCCTTTATGCAATTTCCCATTCTTAGAGTAATTTCATTTACGCAACTAGATTAATTCAATTTCAGTGTTGTGTTAGATTAATGATTCTAATTCAGTCATGTGTTAGATTAATGATTCTATTTCAGTTGTGTGTTAAGATTAATGATTCAATTTCAGCTGTAGCTTAAACATTAGATTAGATTAGATTAGTCCCACTTCAATCTTGCATATACTTTGCGTGTGCTTCGTCAGTTTACGCACCTCGGGTTGAAAAATTAGATAGTTGGGAAAGTACTACAACTCAATTAATACAACATTAGTTTAGCCAAATATAACGACTGCCATTCCCTTGTCATGATTGTTGTTCCTTTTGTTGTTCAATTGAATAGAACGATTGTTGTTCCTTTTGTTACAATTCTGTCCCTTTGCAGGGGTTGCATCTCTGGAGGACAAGTATTGAAAATGGAAGGTAAGAACCTATGTAGGCGACAAGTAAAATGCTTGCGCCAACACCTACCTTTGGATGATGCATAGAGGTTATATTTTAGGACATCTTTAGAGCCCAACAAAAAGAAAGAAAACTGATTTCAGGAGATTGCACAAGACTGTCATCCTATATAAGCCCTCCAACTACATTCCTGCTTCCATAAATCTCAAATTGATGGTTGTCATGAAAGGGATGAAGATCTGTATTAAATTTTTGCAATGAAACCCCTGCTAGCAAGGAGGACAAGGATGGTTTGGACAACAACTCATCATCATCTACATTTTCATATTCATTCTCAACCAATGGATGCAATGTTGAACTAATAAAACCTTCCATATAACAAGCAACAGGGTCATCAAACACATGAGAAGATTGTTGCAATTTCTTGTCAATTTTTTCCAGTGAATCAGTGTGATTTTTCATCAAAACACATTCCTTTTCTTCAANTTTTCATATTCTTGTTTGTTATTGTGATATGTAGGTTGGTTTCTCTCATTAGACTGCTGAAAAGGAACATTTTCTGATAGAGAACATGTAGTTGGTTTTTCTATAAATTCAACATCATAATCATTATATATAGGCAAATCAACAACATTTACAGTGTCATCTAACATGAAAAAGCTTGGGACATCAACCTGCTCTTCAACATGCTGATTTGCGAATTCATTTCCTTGATTGTCTACAAATGAATACATAAAACAATCATTTCCATGCTTATCATGAGATGGATCAGAAGCTAAATTACCACCTTCTTTTTCAACAAATGGAATATAATCCTCTGTAAAATCATCAACATTTAAAACTTCAAGACAACACACGATATTATTAACCCTATGCTCAAGATTCAAATCAACTACTTTTTGTTCATATTCACTGTCATGTTCTTTAGCATCCAACTCCTCATTTTGAATCTGTTTACATTCTTGAATATTGTGTTTAATCTCCTGAGCATCATTAAACATTTGATGTAAGGACTTAGATATTCTTTCCATCAAAAGGAAAGAGAAATCTGGATGAAAGGTTGTTGCATAATGGAGCATGGAAGCATCTTCAATGTGTTTAATTTCTTTGGGAAAGTTGTAATAAATATTGGAAAACATCCTACTGAATGTAGAAATAGTTTCACTGCTCTGGCTTTTCATGGCATAAAAATATGTAAGATGTAGATCCAAATATTTTCTCTTGCCCCAAAATCTCAAAAAGACATTCTTCAATTCCTCCCATGAGCTAATTGTCTCTGGTTGCAAGTGTTTAAACCAGTCGTTGGTATCCACTTTCAAGGATTGAGAGAAGGCCCTCATACAAACATCATCATGATCAATCTCAAACAAATCTATAAAATGTTCAAAATCTTAGATGTGCTTTTCAGCAGAAAGGTTATCGGGTTCTCCACTGAACTTAGGCAGGTATTTGTGGTGCTTTGGAGGAAAATCATGAAGCATAGAAGGAAATTTTAAAGGTCTGTATCTGTCCGAGATATTAGAGGGAATATGATCAAGTATATGAGGTAAGATATCAGCCTAATTTCATGAGGCTCATCAACTTGGCTATGGTCATCACATGGCTCAGATTGAAGATTTTGACCAAAATCAGTGATACAATGAGGATATATATATACAAATTTAAGAGAAGGATATATAAGTGCAAGATTCTCATGATCATCATTTGAATGCACTAGGTAAAGAAAAATTTGTTTAGCATGTTCAAGAAAGGAAAAAAGACAATTAATAAAAAAAAATATCACGTCTTGGAAAAAACTCAACTTTAGGTACTTGCTTTTTCCCATGATGTCCTTTCATACCTCTGTCAATGGATCTCATCCTCCAGTGGAGTCTCTGAATCACACTTGAAGCTTGATTGGAGTCGCTAGGTGAATGGTACAACCACCTTGTGTTTGACCTCTTTTCACCATCAAAAGACAAATCTGATCTTTGTCGTTTTATCCTAAGGAAGATTTCACTTTCAATCCCTGACAACGACGCCAAAATGTTAACACTCCATAAATTTACCTAGCTGTGGAGGCAAGTCAAAGAGGTATCCACAAACCTCTTTAGAGATGGGTACTAGCCTACTCAGTTCAGAGAGGGATCTCTCTTGTCACTTAGTCTCTCATAGACAATTTTTCTTGATATAACAATGGCTAGGGTTTCCAAAGTTTTGATTGGATTCAATAAAGTGTTGTTAGCAAGGAGGAGAAGGATGCGTTTTGAGCTATGGAGTCAAATCTTGAAAACAAATGAAACAGAGGAACAAAGGGTAAATTTGGTGAATGAAACCTTCCATTTTAGATTGGCTATAATAGGTGAAAGAGGAAAAAAACAACACATAACAACATCAGAGCATCATATAGATGAATTCTGACCTAATTAGGAAGAAAGGACAAAGTTTATATTTTTTGAGTTTAGAGCACCTTTTAGATGAATTCTAACTCTTAAAAATCAATTTAAACATAGGAAAAAATGAGATGCAGGTAGAAACACAAGAGATACATAAAAAAGACAAGGAACACACTGCCAACTCATCACCATTAGAATCTCTTTCATGAAGGTTCAAGACTTCTGCATTTCATTTCATTCAGATTCAAATATTTTCAATGAAGGTAAAAAATACTATAGTTCTACCAACCCACCCCCCTGAGTACCTTCAAAATTATCCAATATATAGATAAACACCCTTACTAAGCTAGAGAAGTCGAACTCCCCTGCTATCCTATGATTTTGGATATGATTACATAAAAAATAAGACAATTTGTAAACAACTTGCTAAAAATAGCAAATTCATTTTACTAGAAAATAGGGATAAAAAATAACATCATATCACCCAAATCACAATATCTGTTACCAAACAGGGAGAATTTTTTGGAGATGAACCCATGCTTGAGAAAAACCTCTTCTAGTTTTTGAAAATTCTTCTCCATATTCTTGGGATTCGTGCCCAACAATGATGACTAAAATAGGAAAACATTAAATGCAAAATTATGGAAAAATGGACCGTAAAGATTCATTCGAATCTCTCAAAATATGAAACCTGTGTAAAAATGAGAGATTTTTTCGTTATTGAGCTCATGATTGACAAAAACCTCCCAGGGCTTTTCCAAACTCCTCCAATTGCTCAGGAAATGATCTTGAAGTTGAATGCAAAAACAATCATTTCTAGAACTTGCATAACACAATGATTTTCTTGAAATTCGTGCAAATTAAGGTGGCAAAAAATGATTTGAGACCTGTGTTTACCTCCAATATGGTGTAAGAATCATTTCAGGTTGTCCTTTTTGATCATGTGTGTCTACAACATTTGCATAGCGAGAGCTCGCTACACAAGTGTTGTGTATGACAACTTATCAGTCAAAACTGTGGCTAAGTTCAAGAGGTGGCTTTATGCCGTTATCTTTATTTGATTAAGAGGCACAATGATTTCAACAATGTTTCTTATAGAAATATGTTGAACTTGATAACTTTCTTCCTCCTTTAATCACTATTTGGATTGCACCTGTAATGGCTCTTCCCCCCCCAAAAGGCAAAATTGTGAGATTCCTTCCTTCATATTTTTGCTACTTCATCCAATAGCTCTAACCTCCTTCTGGCTTCCTCATTTTTCTGCATATTTTTTTTAAGAAATCTGTTTTCCTTCCTTAATGTCAAAATATGTACCTTCAAATTTCATACTTGCCTGAACAAGGTTGTATTTCTTTTCAACTTTGACCCAACGCTAGAAAGGGATTCACAAGCATTATTTGTGGTTGGCTTGCATTCCTTAAAATGTTTCATCATGTTGTGTTATGATACTATTTTCTCTTCTCTAAGATGGTTAATCAAGTCTTGAGCCTCCTTTGTTGTATTTATTTTTCCCTTGACTGGCCATGTTGTAGATGTAAGATAAATCACTGAAACTGGTTAAGGCAAAGAGGTTTCAAAGGCTAAAATCTGTCAGTAAACTTTGCACAACAAGCAACAAGGCTAAGGTTTACTCCATTGTCAAAGGGTTCACCATAGGGCAGATCTGATTCTAAATCTTAGACTTGCAGCTGCAGGGTATTTGGTAGACACTAGTATTAACCTTTCAACACTTGCATGACAAAAACAAAGGATGCGTAGTGCACTGTCAGGTATTTGCGTAGCAGGTGGAGTAATTTAATTTTTATGTGGAGCACGGGTCTGATCGCTGGAGGAGGATGGGAGGGATCTAAGTGCTGAAAAGGCTCTAGTCTATCTTTGAGTAGTGAACTGATTTGATGTGTTGTGTAAATGTGACCTTCAACATTTGCGTAGCGTGCTTTGCACAACATAGGTAGTTTTCACTTAAAAACTCACCCAAATGGTGGTTGCAACATCTGTGGAGGTTGGTCGTGACTTCTGGGATGAACACCAATCATTTCCCAGTATTTATCATCTTTCAATATGCTTGCAAAATTTGTGTAGCGCCAACTTTCTATGCAAACTCTGTACAATGCAATTTTCCAAAAAAACTCAAAACTGGTGTATTTTCGAGGGTTCCTCAAAAAATAAAAATGGTGCAGGCATGAACCTAAATTTAAGTCACCTTTGCAAGTAACTCTAACTTCCCTATATCTTCATCCTCAACTTTCATTCTCATCTTGAAGGACTTGTTCTCTTTTCTACATGCCAATTAGATTTTATTTGAAAATAACCCAATGACCTTGACAACATTTTATGAGACACAACTCTTTAAAGGTACACACACACTCAACTGACTCAAGTTGTAATGCATTGGTATTCTCAAGACCAAGGCATGAACTTGTAAACTCTTGACAACCCTATAAACCTACCTTGAGAATACTGATGCTAACACCCTTGCTGGCCCCCAGATCCCCCAGCTAGGGGGATGATCCCCCTGGACCCTGCAGGGGGGGAAATCCCCCCCCTGTAACCCCCCTGTGTGGAGGGGTGTAAAGTATTCATGGAGTATAAGCATGACTAAAAACAAACACCTTTGAATCGGGAAGATAATTAGGCTCCATAAACAACAATCTCCCACTTGGGTATTGATCACAACAACTCCAATGTTGTTGTACATGCTGGACTATGATCCACCTTGGACCTAGAAAATTTCTCATCTTCACCTTCATGCTTGAATACCAACTGAAACTGATCAGGAACTTACTTTCTCCCCGATTACTCCCTTTGTTAACAAAAGTTTCATATGGTTAGTCTTCGAATGGAAGGCTGAGTTCTTTGCAAGATGAATGAAACTCTCACTGTCATAGTACAACTTGCTATTCTCCTGCTTCTTTCCCAATTCCTCCATAAATGTCTGCATCCAAATCATTTCTTTACTAACCTCTATAGAAACAACATACTTTGCTTCTATTTTTGAAAGTGCAATAACCTTTTTAGTTTTGAAATCCAACTTACTGATGTTCCACCTGCATTAAAAACATACCCTGTGGTGTTCCTCCTGCTATCTTTATTACCTTCCATATATGAATCAACATATACATGTAGAACAATGTCTAAACTTCAAAAACATAATGCATGAGTAAAAGTACCTCTCAAATACCTAAGAATCCACTTTACTTCCTTCCAATGTTCTTTACCCGGATTGTTCATATACTTGTTCAAAACTCCCACTACATGTGCAATATCTGGTCTTGTGCAAACCATCACATAAATAAAGATGCCAACTACTGATGAATAAGGGACCCTGGAAATGTATTCTATCTCCTCCTGTGTCTTGGGACACATTTCCCTGATTAATTTGAAATGGCTGGCCAAAGGTGTACTAACTGGTTTTTCATTCTGCATTCTAAACCTCTCCAACACCTTCTCTATGTACTCACACTGAGACAATGTCAATTTGTGATTTTTCCTATCTCTTGTTATTCTCATACCAAGGATTTTCTTTGTAGCACCCAAATCCTTCATCACAAATGAATTATCTAATTTCTTCTTGAGCACATTTATATCATGCATATTAGACCCTGCAACAAGAATGTCATCTACTGATACAATAACAAGATAATATATCTTTGTTGGCTACCCAACTAGCATCTTGTTTTTAATTCTCATTTGAAATACAAAATCACTTCTTATACTCATGGCCTAGTATGTCTATATGCGTCAGATTCACTGATTTTGTTTTGTACAAAGGTGTGACTATTAGTGCCACTTAGTCTTGTTTGAATTCTTATCATTTTTGTGAGAATATGTTTGTGTAAATTATTGATCGTTTTCCCTCTTCTTTTCGTGCAAATCGTTGATCGAATTCTTGTGACTGTATCCCTTTACATGAGTTAAAGATTATTGTTTGTTTGCTTTAACTAAACTAAGGTCTGAATACGAATATCCTTAAACTATGTTTTTAAATGGAAAGTCTATGAATTATGTTGAACAACGTAAGTAGACTCACTTCCTACAAACTAAGATCAATTTTAAAAGGATTTGGTTTGATCTAACCAACTTATGAACTTGAATATCGGGCTTGAATTAAAACCTTGATTATAACTATTGATTAATATGGATGATACATGGTTTCATTTAAAACCTTACATCTCTAAACAATGTCGACGTAACTTTTTGACAACCACCATTGTCATATCACGACAGGATTTTAGTAATAGTCACTTAACATGGACTGACCTTTCGGCTGTCACATGAATTATTACTCTGTGTGGTGTTAGTGTCCTCGAAATCAGGTCAATAGTTTGTGGCAGGCCGCAAGGGTTTCATGAGTTTGTTAGTTTCGAACCTCTCTGCCCTCTGGTCTATTGTAGGTAATCCGAACTTGGAGTGGGAGATAATCGTAGAGTGTCCTCACACCCTCAAGTGTTTGTTTATCGAAAGGTATTTTCGTTCTAACTCCTTTGCTATTTATTGGCTTGGTTTGTTTTGTTACATAGTTCTCCCCTTGATGAAAACTATTTATGTGTCTTCTGGTTTACCTATTTTTAGTTTATGGCTCCCGTAGTTAGGATAGAGCCAAATGGCCCACAAACCTTGTTGTCCCATGACGACGTGACAAGTAGGATTTCTCAGGTTGGTTGGTTAGAGTTTATCCAGTCATTTAATGATTTTAATTTAGAAGCAGCTAGGGTGTTTTCCAAGACTTTTGATGGCACCAAAGCCAAAATTGGGAATGTCTAGATACAGGTCACGAAGGAATTCATTACTAAGGCAATGAGTCTTCCTCATAAAGGTGATAGGTGGTTTAAAAACATGAGGGTAACCAACATTCCATGGCGGTCTCTATTGGTGTCCAAGAAGTCACATTACCAGATAAAAGGGTATGCCTTTAGAGCTTTCTAACACCAGTTGGCATAGTCTATTATTGATAATCAAGTAATTCATTACCTGTGAAGGGAATTTCGGCCTAATGTTCTATTTTCACATACGATTGCTTATGGTGTTTCAGGGGTTTAGTTTAAATTTTCCCTTCTATTTAATTAGAAGCTTGCAAAAAATGTCAAAATTTTATCAACAACCAAGCCCTAACCCTGAGACCAGCTTGTTTCACCACGACCTAATTCACATCTTGGTCGAATTCCATTTGGTTAGCACAGGGGACACTTTGCAATGTTTTCTGGTAAGAAATGAATTCTTAACCCTACAAATTGACCATGTCATCAATTCAATGCAGGATGCTGAAGATCCTTTCTCTCCCAAGGATTTGCCTAATTCGCCTAATTCACCTCATGATTTTCAAATTGAAATTCAAATACAAAATGACCCTATCATTTCACTTGATGCCCAAACAAGGGTTTTTCCTATGGAGAAATTGGCGCCCAAAATACTTGTGTTTTTGCCTAAGAAACCTTTAGAAGTTGTCTTTAGTCAGTTGATAAACCATTCATTAAGTGTTGTTGATCAGTCACATTCTACAAATCTAGCAGTCAATGAGAAGCATAAAAAACAGGGTAAACAAGCTAAGCATTTACAGGAGGTCGAGTTTAAAAACAAAAGAAATGGACGCATCCTATCTAGAATGATAAGGAATAAGCATAAGAAAAGGAATGATCCCATTCAAATGATTATGATAGATGATCAAAATTATGTTGAAAATACAAGCCCAGACTCTGTAGAGGATAGTCATCCTCAGTATGAATTTATTTCTAATTTACCCCCGTTTCTCCAAGAATATGAGGGATTCTCATGAATTCAGGCTGATTTAAAGGCTAAGTTGGTGCAAGAAAAACCTTCACACTTAGACCACCAACAAACTCTTCCAAATCTGGAACCTGTGTGTTGTGACGAATGCTTAGCATGGGTCCAAAGGTATTACACATATGTTCCATACATGCGAATGCGTCTTAACCAAGTTATGATGCAGAATAGGGATCTTGAAAGAGAAAATCGGGAGTTGAGGTTTGAAATACAACAAAGTGTTCCTCGGACAAACAAGAAACCCATGAAATTGAGAGATATTATTGTTAAGAATTCAACCAATGTCAATGCTATTATGAGATTAGAGATGCAAGAATCCTCATTTTCCAATGTTTAATTTTGGTAAATAAATCTATGTTTTATTTCTATTTGATTTGTTTGTTAAGCATTAGTTGATTTGTTTGTTAAGTATTAGTTGTTGCATTGTTTTTTTTAGACTAGCTATAGAGTCAAAGATTTTGTAGCTTGTCTTAATTTAGTTAATGTGATTTTAATTTTATTTTTAGGTCTCAAAAGAAATGGAAAGATGTCCTGTGCGCTGCTTGGTTAATGAATACCATGAATTACTTATGTTTTAAAAGTAGGATCTATTTCAAACAATTCAGAATGTATTTTTGAATTACTTTTATAAGTTGTTGTAAACATTACTGTTATAAACTCAAGTTAGGATTTGGTTTCAAAATAAACTATTTTTGAAGATTTACCTCTATCCTGTGGATACGAGAAGTAGATCATTATGGTGTTTAAATACTTAGTTAGTTTTTGTGTCAAGAACATGTTGAAAATTTTGGGAGATGGACCACTGAATATTTCTGGAAGAATATAGAATCATGCTTTAACTTAGGCTTTACATGTTAAAGGGTCCAGTTTGCATTATAATATCTCGGTATTATGATTTATGTTCTCCAAAGTAATTGATTATGAATTGATTAAAATTAGCTTTAGTCCATTTTATCAATGCATGGTGAATTATTATCATCTATACATTAAATCTTTCAATCTTTTAATAATCCATGATTCCAAATTGTATAGTTTTAGGTGATTGTATTATATTGATGCAAATATTGAATGTTGGAAGATTGGTTGTTGTCATTGATGTCAACCCTAGTATGGGTTTTGGACCGCAAGATTGATGAAGGTATTTGGACATGA
>JASDQU010401645.1:0-10800 GCA_032191745.1 Picea mariana | reverse complement strand
AATGCATGATACCCATTATTGTAGGCGAATTCTACCAAATGCAGGTAGTCTTCCCACCTTGATGGTTTATCCATCACATACATTCTCAGTATGTCTTCTATTACTCTGTTCACTCTTTCTGTCTGACCATCAGACTCAAGATGATATGTTGTACTAAAGTTCAGATTCATTTCGAATCCCTTGACCAGTCCTTTCCAAAGATTCAAGGTGAATTTTGGGTCCCTATCAGACACAATTGTCTTAGGAATTCCGTGCAAGCGTGCTACTTCTTTTAAGAAGATATCGGCAACATCTGCTACCTTCTGAGTGGTTTTTAGTGGAATAAAATGGGCATCTTTTGTAAGCTTGTCCACCACCACCATGATTGAATCATGTTGCTTGCTTGTTCTGGGGAATCCTGTGATAAAATCCATTGTCACCACTTCCCATTTCCACTCAGGAATGGGTAAAGGCTGCAGCAACCCTACTGGGTGCTTATGCTCAGCCTTAACTTTCTAGCACTCCATACATATGGCAATGTATTCAGTGATTTCTTTCTTCAGACTCGGCCAAAATTAATGGATTTTGACTGCTACCACAGTCTTCTGATATCCAGGATGTCCAACATAAGCCACGTTATGCATTTCTTTTAGAATTACCAGCTTCAATTCTTGGACATTGGGTACATACACTCTGTTTTTATACAGAAGTAAGCCATCAGTTCCCAAGGTGTAACTTCCCTGGGTCTGTGGTCTCTCACACTGTTGTAGCTTTGCTACCAGAACTCTGTACTGCAAATCAGCATTTGCAACTTCCAAAATTATGTCCTTAATCTTAGTCCTGTACATGCTAATGGTTGTAGCATGTAATTCGTGCACTTTTCTGTTGATTGCATCAGCCACCTTATTTTCTTTCCCTTTGATATGCTTGGTATCAAATTCATATTCACACAGAAACTCTAGCCATCTAGTTTTCCTGGCATTTAAATTCGGCTAATAAAATAAATACTTCAGACCATTGTGGTATGTTCTCAATTTGAATCTCCTTCCCATGAGGTAATGTCTCCATTTCCTCAATGTGTGGGCGATTTCTGCCAGCTCTAAATCGTGAGTGGCATAATTCCTTTCATGCTCTTTCAGCTTTTGGGACTCATAATAGATTACAAATCCCTCTTGGCTGAGAACTCCTCCCAGCCCCTCCTTACACGCATATATGCACACCACGAACTCCATATTTGGATCTACAATCCTCAGGATTGGAGTGTTGGTTAACAGCTGCTTCAATCGCTGGAAACTGCTCTCACACTCTTTCGTCCACTGAAACTTCTTCTCCTTCCTTTGCAAGGAAGTGATAGGGTGAGCTATCTTTGAGAATTCGGCTATAAACCTTCTATAGTAGCCTGCCAGACCCATAAAAGATCTAACTTCTTCCACATTCCTTGGTGCTGACCATTCTCGGATGGCCTCAACCTTTTCAAGATCCACAGCGATCCCCTCTTCTGAAATAATATGTCCCAAGTAATGGATCTACCTTTGATAAAATGAGCACTTGCTCAGCTTAGCGTATAGTTGGTGTTCTCTCAACACTTATAGCACCATTCTCAGGTGTTTCTCATGCTCTTCCTCTAACTTGGAATACACCAAGATGTCATCCAGGAAAACTATGACAAACTTGTCCAAATAGTCCCTAAATACACCATTCATTAAGCACATGAAAATAGCAGGTGCGTTTGACAGTTCAAACGACACCACTGTGAACTCATAATGACCGTACCTTGTTCTAAAGGCAGTCTTGTTGATGTCCTCATCCTTTATTCTCACCTGGTGATATCCTGATCGGAGATCTATCTTTGAAAATATTTTTGCACCCTTCAACTAATCGAAAAGATCATCGATCCTCGACAGAGGATACTTGTTCTTGACAGTTACCTTATTCAACTGTCGGAAATCAATGCACAGCCTCAACGTCCCATCTTTCTTCTTCATGAATAGGACCATGGCTCCCCAAGGTGACATGCTTGGGCGAATGTACCCCTTCTTCAAAATCTCTTCAAGCTGCAATTGCAACTCTTTCAGCTCTAGCGTACTCATTCTATAAGGAGCCTTCGAAACTGGAGTTGCTCTTGGCATCAAATTTATAGAAAAATCAATGTCTCTCTTTGGAGGTAGTCCAGATACTTCCTGAAATAAATCCTTGAACTCTGTGAGTACTTCATGGTCTCCAATCTTTGAGACTACATCTCTTGATGCTTCTTCCACAAGAGCTGCAAATAATTGACAGCCTTTCTTGTAGCACTTCTTCAGTTGCATGGCTGAGATTTCTCTAATAGCCATAGCTCTGGGAATTCCTTGGACTGTTTTCTAATTTCCTTCTTCATCCAGGCATGTGAAATTATTTTTATGACAGTCCAGAAGGGCATGGTGCTGGTCCAACCATTCCATCCCAATTAAGCAGTCATAAGACCCTAAAGGCAGAATATTTAATTCAACCTTAGTGCTCAATCCACCCATGTTCATTAAACAGGACTTAACCAATTCAGTGACCCTCCTTTTGGTTCCTGTGGCCAACTGCACTAGCCAAGAGTTTTCATGTTTGCTTCTTGATAAAAGAAAACTTTCCACCACCCTAGGATCTACATAACTATGGCTAGCCCCTGAATCAATTAAAATAATAAGTGGTTGGTCGTTAATCATACCTTCCACTTCAATCATGTGTGATTGAAAGTATGCTTGCTTGTTGTCCAGGGTTTCATAGATCCTCAGCATTCTGCTGCCCATATCCTCCACTGTTTCAGCTTGTTGAACAGTATGAATAGTTCTTGCTTTACCATTTTTATGGGGACAATCTCTGTACTTGTGGTTTCCTTTACAGCCCCAACACTGAATGGGCGTCTGTCTCTATCTTTTTGCTCCCTCTTCAGTCATTCTCGGCTCTCTAAACGATGGTTGTCCCTGAATACTGTTTCTGAAAAAGGAAGGCTTCTTTCCCTTATGCCTCTGTTCCTTCTTAAACTTCCTCTGATCATTCCAAGCATTCTGAATGGTAGGCTTTTCTCTTTGTTGTTCAAATAAGCATTTATCCCTTCTTATGGTTTCTTCCATAGTCTTAGGATCATCATACTAAATCTTGTCACCCATGGAAGGTAGCAGTCCACTCAAATATCTATGAATCTTGACAGCCTCGTCTTTGATGAATGGAACATACTTAAGTGGTTCCAGAAAACTTAGTTCATACTCATCAATGGTCATGTTTCCTAGCTTGAGTTCAGAGAACTCCTTCATCTTTCTATCATAGTATCTTTTAGTCAGGTATTTCTTCTCGAAATACCTAAACTCCTTCCAAGTGACATCTTTCTCTCTGATTCATTGCACTTGCACAAACTGATCCCACTACATGGATGCCTTTCCTTTTAGTTGATACATTGCAATTCTTCCTTCTGCATGGGTGGAATAATTCTAAAATTGGAAATATTTCTTCATGCCAAGCAACCATGTCTCGGCATCTTCCTCCTTCTTATGTTCTCCATCAAACGTTGGAGGCTTGATCTTGTTCATCTCCCCTTTCAATTCATCCTTTCCAGATTGTCGGTATTTTCTGGTAAGGACGGGCTTGAACTACTGTGTGTTTCCCTACCAAAATGCTTCGGGGAGCGACGATAATGTCTACTACCACTCCTCTATCTTCTTCTCCTCTCAGGGGTCCTGACACTTCTTGATCTGCTTGTGTCACTCTCTTTTTCCAATTTTTTTTTCTATTCTTTCTAGGCTCTTCAACATTTTTAAGTTGAATTCACCCTGCTAATCCCTGACTTTCATGAGCTTTCGGCTATCAACTCAGCGTGCCTAGGCATCTCTTTGCAATCCTTCAATGATTTTCATTATGTGCCCTTCCTTATATAATTCTCTTCCATGCCCATTGGATTTCGATCCTTCGACTCCCAAGTTGACATCTCTTCCTTCTATTTCATCCTCTAAAATGGAGGCAATCTACACCTCTTCCATTTCTATACTCGATGTTGATTAACTGGTGTCCTGACACTCGTTGAAATCTGCACACGCAATGTGAAATCAATTCGAAATTTGTCAAGCACTTAAACCTTTAATAAAATCACAATAATCATAAACCAACATGAGTGAGAAACATTTGACTTCACAAGGTTTCCTGAGCTCTGTCGACTCTGCAAAATTTTTGGGACTTCATTTTTCAGGGTTTTTGTCCACAAGGATCCAACAGTTAAATCCTAGAAAGTTGTTATGTCCTTCGAAAATTTTGGGACTTCGGGATTTCGGGGTTTTGGGTTTCGGGACTTCAATTTTTTTGTACTCGGAAGTTCACTATGCAGTGACTTCCAACTCCTTGTCACTACAATCCCTGAAATCCAAAATTTTGGTTTCCTTGCTCTTCGAGCCCACAACACAGCTGTCACCCTTAAAACCTGTTACGGTTCTTCAGTCTCTGATGGATTTGGGACTTCGGGACTTCGGGTTTCAGGACTTCGGGTTTTCGGTACCCGGGAGTTCACTATGCAGTGACTTCCAACTCCTTGTCACTACAATCCCCGAAATCCAAAATTTTGATTTACTTTATTCTTTGGGCCCACAGCATAGCTATCGCCCTTAACCGCAGTGGCGCGTGGCACGTTCCAGAGGATCCACGTCTCCATCGGTGACATCTTCGGGTCCGACCGCTCTCGCCTATCTTTTCAATTCTCTGGCACGTGGTACACATCCATGCACCCACGTCCATTACAAGCAAAAATCCAACGGTTAGGTCCCCTCTCAGATCTGCGGCACAGATCTCTTCGGCGTTTCAGGGTTTCGGACATTGGGAGTCCATGTATCCCATATCTCGAACTTCCGTTTGCCGAAATATTGAATTATGGTTTACTCCTCTGCTGAATCAGATGGTTAACTCCCTTCCTACAATCTACGGTGTAGATCATTTCGGGATTTCGGGTTTCGGGTTTCAAAGGTGTTCACCTTCCTTACTTCCCATCTCCTGACTTTGCGAAATCCGAAAGTTTTTCGCGACTAATTCGAGCGCGACTCCGCCAGATCTAACGGTCGAGCCTTCCTCCGAGATCTACAACATAGATCTTCTCGAGTTTTTTGGTTTTCGGGAGTTCGTGTATCATGATTCCCACGCTCCTATGTAACTCCAAAGGGTTTTTAAACCCTGCGCACATTTTCCCGATCCGACGGTCATGAGGGTTTGCTAATTCCCTCTCGAATAGATCCTAAGGCTCCAGCACTGCTGATGTGGAGTCCTCTCTCCCTGTGGCCATATACCACACCAGCTATGGTTTCACAACACCGTTATACCTCCTGAGCTTATAAGCACAATCAAGTAACTCCTTGACACTCCGGACCATACCAGGGTCCGAAATTGGTCCTCCAGACACAATTTCTCCTCTCAACCTCGGTCCAAAGAGCACTCAACTAGCCCATCTAGGCTCAGTGTCAAAACCTTGGCTCTGATGCCAAATTGTAACGCCACTTTTTATGTTACCAAGGCTTTTATCGTTGCCAGATACCAATCTATAACACACCTTTTACATAGATCATACAGGTCTTATAAAAACAACATGCGTTTAAGAAAAGAAATACATTTAAGCTCAGAGTAAACATACTATTTATTGCTATAATATACAATCAATAGCATTAACATTAAATTGATATGCACATCAGAATACATGATAGTTATAATTACACAGAGATGCAGAATTATGAATAAAACATCATCTGATACTTATCTTTGAAAACCTTGATGATTCCACCAACCACGTGCAGGCCTTCCATGAACTTCCCAGTCTTAGAACACACTGCTCGTCAGCTCAGCAGTGGGTCACCCCCAAGATGGGACTAAGCTCCACCCCAAGGCATGGAATCCTAGGCTAGGCTAAGGTTGCAGGGAAAACAACACAGAAAGACTGGAAGGATTCTTCCCAAGATGCCATCTTATGCCCACTACTTCCAGACTCTCATTCCCCACATGCCTGTTCTGCCCGAGAGTATACACCTTTACAAGCACAATCCATCGGTGCTACACCTCCCTCTCTAGGTCTCGACAACAGGCCGGATCAGGAAGTCTCAGAGCCTGAAGCTGGTGCTGGACACTCTTTGGAAGAAACCACTTCCTAGCAAACTCTCTCACCTAGAAAGAGTTGCTCACAGGCCTGACAACCTGCCTCTTCAAACAACAGTCACCTCCCTCACCTGGAGAGAGGTCATACACAGGCTCAATCATAACTTGCACTGGCCATCAAGCCACACCCAGTCTAGCTCTGCATGGCCATCACAGCCAACCGGGAATACAAGCACGGGCTTCCCAAACAGGCTCAACAATGACAGCAAGGTCTCACAGTGATGGTTTTCAGGATTGCGTGACAAGAAATTCCCATAGGGATAGACACAGACTCCACGACTCAGAATGGAGTGGTTGAACCCGGCTTTTCATAAACGAACACAGGCTTCTCGGCTCTCAGAAACACACGAGGTATTCTTGCAGAGGTTGGGTCGGTCGTACTGTTCAAAGCTCTGTACACGCTCAGACAATCGGTTGGAATGGAGGAGGGACCCCTCTCACGACTTATCTCAGTCGTTTTATTTGCATGCACCAGGGTTGACACTTGTCACCCTTGGAACTGCATGTGTTCCATCAGCATGCATCCCCTTTGCACGTTTTCCCTTGCTAGGAACTTAAGATAAAACAAAACATAAAATGCACATGTTTTTTGGAATAATAATAAAATATTATTCCCAAGGTTTAAGCCCCTAGGCTCAACACTTAACCCCTTTTTCCCACCTCCCAGCCCCTAATTCCTTGCCCACTCTGTGGAAGCTCAATCCCCCATCACTCATTCATCGTGGTCAGTCTGCACATGGTGGTGTTTATATTTTATTAATGTGTTGCATACAAACAGGTACAAAATCAGGCCCTTGGCCTCCAAACCTTAGGCTCTCTGACCTAACAATCACATAAGCCCACCGACTTATACAAACTTGGCTCACTAGCCTATAACACATATTTACAATTCATTTGATATATCAGATTTACAAGGGCTCGATCTTGGGGACACTACAACATTGATGGCCGATGGATGATAGATTGAGATCAACGACTGAGATCTCACCTGATTTTGAGATCAACAACTCATATTTAAAAGGTTGTTACAACAGTAAAACTATCAATTTTATATGAAAATTTCTGAATTTTTCACATATTTGAAGGTCATGAACTTGCAGAGTTTTTTTAGGGTCGAAACAACATTTTTAGGAGTTATTATTTTCGACACTATAAGTTTTGTAGGCACCACATACAATCTCTACATATTATATAAAATATGTCAGAGAGATATTTCGAATGGGCTTATTGGTTCGCAAATCAGAGCTCGTATGAGAAAGTTACAGCTAAAACAATTAAGGTAAAATTTTGGCACCAGTTTACTTCCAAAGGGAATAACTCATTGCTCGGAGGTCCGTTGGAGGCACAAGATCAGTCTATGGAAATCTATTGAACCACATAATACATCCATAAAGCTAGATTTGGAATCTAGGTACGTAAAAATGTGGAGGAAGAGAAAGAAGACACATGTAGCATACAAGGATAAAAATGTAAAATGGTCAAAACTCATGTTGGATGTAACTAATAGTCCAAATCCCAGTTAAGCATGGAACTTGGAAAACTCATTTAGAAGGTAGTAATAAGAATACCCAATTGATATTATTCCAAAATCCCAAAGGACTTGGAGTAGGGATGACTAAACAAGGCCAAAATTGCTAAGTCAGGTGAAAGTGCAAAGGGGCAGAGTTGTCATTTCCAAATTATTGTATTTTTTGACTAGAAAATCAGTTTGGAAATATAAGAGTTGATGTGAATTAAGTATTAGAAATATTATCCATGTCACATAGGAAAGTTTCCTTGGTTGCTGGCAGATTTACCTTTGTAAGTGACAAAAGTTGGTTTTTGAGATTATTTACACTAGGGAGAAATGTGTACAAAACAGGTAGATTAGCAATATTCAATTGTGTACAAATTTCTTCTCAGTGCTCATAATGTTATAACTTACATCAATACTGAGAGTGGGGGGGGTGAGTGAGTATTGTATCATATTTCTCAATTTGCTTTCCTTTCAACAATTTAAAGTTATTTAGAAATGCTTACTTAATCAGTAATACATGCAGAAATCAGAACACATTACACTAGGATTTTTACATGGAAACCCAATGCGGGAGAAAACCAAAGAATATATTTCTTTATGTTCTTTTGCAAGCACCAACTTACAAGTTATAATTATTCATCTTGACAGGCACCCACATGTCGTAGATAATGAGGACACCAATCCTTTCAGGCACCAACCTATCGCAAACAATGAGGACACCAATCCTCCTAGGAACCAACCCGTCGCAGATAATGAGTACACCAATCCTCTCAGGCACCAAATTGTTATAAGTGATGGGGAAACCAATCCTCAGTGAGCTTAAACTCACCCTAGCACCACCCTTCCACTATGTATTCATTTAAAAAAAAATCTTATAGAACTAGACCTTTCTCTTCAATTAAAAAACAATCTAATATGTCTCCAGTTCAGCTTCATTGAATAGTTACAAGACCTTTTTCTTCTCTTCTCATATTCACTTAACTCGAACATAGCACACCCCTATTTATAATGTTTTTTCTTAAGTTATATTTCTTGTATGTGGATGCATAACAGTTATATTGTAGACATACCTTGACCAGATCAAAGTCATGTTAGTTAAACTTTTGTCTAAATAAAGTATGTGGATGCATGATGGTTATATTGTCGACATATATTGACCATATCAAGGTCCATTTAGTTATATGTGGACATACATATGTCTAAATTAAGAAAATTTCTTATCCAATTACAACTAGACATTCTTTAACTAAATCGAACAGACCAAATCTTTCTACGAATGATCTCCAACTCATCTCTAGCAATAGAACCTAGTATTATCAAAGCATTTCCTAAAGAATGATGCAATAATTCAAATTTTGGGCTACATAGAACCTACTGTGCTGATAGAATAAGAGCCCAAGACTCAAGTCACAAGTCTTCATCCTGTCTCACTTTCCCTGCAGTGCGCTCACCTAGTCACCCCACCAAATTGTTAGCGCTCCCTGGTGACTCGCTCACTTGACTACCAAACTTTCACTCATTCCATCGCATTCCATTCTGTCACTTGTCACACGGGCTTTGTCTCGTCACACTCCACTATGTCATTCATTGTGTTAGCTCAAGGTTGCCTGCATATTTTTTTCTGCGCAACTTCCATCCATTCCTTCGCAGTCCATTCTGTCGCACCAACTTCATCTCCTCACATTCCAATGCACCATTTGTCACACTAGTTCAAAGTGCCCTGCATATTTTCTTCTGCATCAATGACCCTTTTTTCCTTCAATCCTTTTGCACACTTCTATTTTTGTTCTTTCATGAATTCCTCTGTCTATGCACCATACTTTGTGCCGTACTTTCTATGCCATTGATCATTCCGTCCTTCAATCCTTAAGCACACTTCTGTTTTCATGCTTTTAGGACTTCCTCTATCTATTGTTGCACTATAATTGACAATATCCATGATCATTTTGACATCAATGACAACATATGTGCAACAAACTCCCCCATTGTCATTGATGGCAACCAAAAGAGCCTTCTTCTTTGTTCTAAAATGTGACTACCAAAACAATGGCATGTATGCTAAGTTATTCCCTTTCAATGTGCACAACTGCAAGTTTCTCCCCCTTTCGATGTGCGCAACTTCCAAATAAATATGCTAAACTGCTCCCCCTTTTCAATGTGCATCAACATTAGGGTTTCTTTATTTTCAATGTGCACAATTGCAAGTTGCTTCCCCTTTCAATGTGTGCAACTGCCAAATCAATATGCTAAACTACTCCCCCTTTTCAATGTGAATCAACATCAAGGTTTCGTTATTCTCCCCCCTTTCAAAGCAATGACAAAGAGAGTCGTTGAATATTCTCTCCTCTAGGACGATTTACATGCATAGAACCTTCCTTAAACATAATACCATTGAGAGCCATTGCAAATTGTGTGCATCTCCACAAGAGAAAACTTCTCCTTGATACAACAACAAATGGGGCACTTTTCTAAGTAGTGAACTGTGTTCTTTACTAAATAAGGGAAGATGATATCACCCCCAACTTTTGTCTGAGATAATCAAATGGTTATCTTAGTAATGGCTTGGTAAAAATATCTTCAATCTGCTCTTTGGAAGGAAAATACTCTAATTTGACCACATGATCATGAACTTGTTCTCTACGAAAAATGATATTTGATTGATATATGATTAGTATTAGAGTGTTGAGCATGGTTTTTAGAGATATCAATAGCATTGGTATTGTCACACATGATGGAGACAAGTTGATCACAAGGAACTTGAATATCCTTGAAAAAAAAATTAATCCACAACACTTGAGTACAGTAGGATGCTACAACTATATATTTGGCTTCAATTGTAGAGAGAGAAATGGAATTTTGTTTCTTGTTGAGCGAGGAAACTAAACAACTTCTAAGAAAGAATGTGCCTCCACTAGTTCTTTTTCTATCATCAATACTTCATGCCTAGTATGTGTATGTATAAGCTCTGAGAATGAATTTTGTGTCTTTTGGATACCACAAACCATAATCAACAGTGCCTTGCAAGTATCTAAATATTCTTTTAACTGCAAGAACATGAGTTTCCTTAGGATTTGCTTGAAATCTACCTACCAAACCCACTACTTGCATGATGTCAGGCCTTGAAGCTGTGAGATAGAGTAAGTTGCCTATCATAGACCTAT
>JASDQU010401641.1:0-10794 GCA_032191745.1 Picea mariana | reverse complement strand
TTTGGCTTGTTTCATTCTATATCTTCAATGTTCTTTTAACTAGATTGTGTACCCTCAAAATATAAACTGTTAGATTTTCCTTATTTACATAGCATTAGTGTTACTTGTATTATTTTACTTCATTACCATTAAGATATATATATATCATGCACTGAGCACTAGCAGCATAAACAAGAGACAAAAAGAACACAAGAGATTTATCCTGGGAAAACCCCAAATGTGGGAAAAACCCAAAAACCTTTCTTAAATAGATTATGTTCAAAAAGTAAGTAAAATCAAATAAACCCTAGCACAAAGGCTAGCACAACTAGAAATATCACCACAGCTGTAGTAGAATCACCATACCAAGGTAGCGCACCTCCTCAAGGAGTAGCGCACAAGAGAGAGATACCAAAAGACTGAACAAGAAGGAACTGCGTCACCTTCTCCAAACTTGCGCTTCGCTTCTGGGTGGATGAGAGAGTGTGAGTGAGTGAACAAATGAGCCAAGGCGTCCTCAATTTATAGTCTTCATGTCCTTCTAGCTGGGCCGACTTTTTTTCTAGGGTATTTCAACATATGTCCAATGGATCTCTTGCTTCTGAAATCTTCTCTGCATCTAAGAAAGGTCATCTAGGAGGGAAAGATCCTCACGCATCTACCAAAACATCAATACTCCCTCTTAGTTAGGGAGGCATCTTTCACGATGTCTTCATCTAGTAGTCCATTGACTACTCTGCAATTAGTTGGTAGCACACAGTTGCTACAATGCCATCGGTAGCTTGAATTGTCTGTCATAGTCTTTGCATTCAACAGTCTCTATGATTATGCAACAATTAGCTAGTGGCACACAGCCACTACAATATGCCCTCAGCCATGATTATAGTCTTCTACCTCCATGACTATGCAACAATCAGCGTAACACACAACTACTACAATATGGCCTCAGCCATATTCAGGATCTGTATGACTATGCAACAATTATCTAGTATCACACCGCTACTACAACACTACAATATGGCCTCAGCCATAGTCAGGATCTGTATGACTATGCAAAAATCAACTAGTATCACACCGCTACTAAAATGCCATCAGCCATAGTCATACATATGATTATGCATCAATCAACTAGTAACACACAGTTACTATAATATGCCATCAGCCATAATCATAATCAATGTCTCTATGACTATGCAACAATCAACTAGTAGCACACAACTACTACAATATGCCATCATCCATAGTTATAGTCTCATCCAGTAGCACGAAGCTACTCCCATGGTCCTCTCGACTATGCGTGTAATGTTTCTTCTCTCATCAGGTCCGAGAGTGCATTACCCCCTCAGTCGCAAGACTGATCCAAGGAACCCTTGGCCAAAGGGGTTATCTAGAATGAGAAGAAATAACACACCTCCCTCTCAACGAAAGTGGACATTTTGCATCAATCCAAGCTTGTATCTGGAGCACCTCGAGTCTTTCCACTCCTAGTCAAATCAGCATGACTAATAGGAGAAAGATTGTGCCTAGGCCATTCACCACTAGCCAAATCAGCATGGCTAATCCTGTGAGTGAATGTATCATTCTCTCTTGGTCAAATCAACATGACCAATCTAGGAGAATGTATGTCTGATGTTACTCATATGTGGATGTGTATTGGAGCTTCACAGCTCCCTTTTGCATCATGTTTCAGATGAAGTCTTGCAAGAAACTTTCGAAGCTGTGCTACTTCATGGCCTGAAATATTGGTTGCTATATACTCTTCCTCTGTTGTACTAAGTGCCATTGATGTCTGCTCCCTGCTCAACCATGAGATCACATTGATCCCAAACTGAAACAACATATGGAGGTACTCTTTCGATCCACTGCGCTCCCTGCCTAGTCAAAGTTCGTATATCCTTGTAGCTTCACATCTCCATCTAAGGCATATCTCAATCCATATTTACTTGTATCATGTAGATATCTCAATTTATGTTTTGTTGTCAACCAATATACATGTCTAGGTTCAACCGTGTACTCGACTTAGGGATTTCACTGCAAGACATATGTCGAGCCTGGTGTTAACTAGGCACATCAAGAATCCAATCAGTTGTCTTGTACATCGTGGGATCCATCAAATCTGAAAGATGAATCACTCTGGAGCTTCAGATTTATCGTTATGGGTGTGGCTATGGACTTGTATTCCATCATCCTGAATCTTTGCAGGGTATCAACATTATATTTTCTTTGGCTAAGGAAAAATCTCATATGATCTCTGCCACACCTCCAATCCCAAGAAGTAAGGCATCAAACATGGATCTTTCATTTTGAACTCTGAAGTGAACTCCCTCTGAAGCTTGACTCCCTCTGAGTCTATATAATCTTTGGAGTCATTTGCTCCCTCAACATGTGCTGACCTCTTCTAAAGTGTGATCTCCTATGAATTGTCCTGGGGAGGTTTCTCCTCTCTACTGGATCTTGAGGGATGACTCCCTCTGAACTCTAGCTCCTTTATTACATGGTTCTGTACAACTCTTATGTTTGGATAGTCTGCTCCATGTTTCAGCTAGGGACCATCTGAATTGTTTCTTCCTGCAACCGACATTATATCTCCCTCTTAGAGCTATTACCTATGACCTGCTCGGAACACGAAACAAGAAAAACAACATCTCCATGGTAGCCTTCATGGAATTTACAAGATAACCTGCCTGGAACAAGGTCAACAACCAAGAACATCTCCTAGACTAGATCAATTTATCTTGTAAACAAGTGCATTATTAATATGATCATTCACCTAATGGTATTCATACCAACAATAATCAAGTATTTTACTAAACTAGTAATAACGATAACAATAATAGAATTCTAAGGATTGTTATTCTGGTTTCAACACTTACTTAAACTGCAACAATATAAAGAAATATCAAACCTGACATGTAAACCTGGAGTTTAGTTGTTGTTGTCCCACTTGGGTTGTCTTCTATTGTTTCCCTATTCTTGTGCTTGGAAGCACTATTGGATAAAGGGCATACTCTTCATCCTGCTCTTCAGCATCTGCTACATGTGCATGGTGATTCTTCTTTCCCTTTTCATTTTTAAGAGGACATTGTGCGACATAATGTTCCATCTCCTTGTAGTTGTAGCATATGATATTTGACGCATCCTTCTTGTGGCGTGGTTTCTTAGGCTTCTTCGGGTTTCCTTCTTCCCTTTCCTTTCTCTTCTTCACTTGGGAAACAAGTGCTTGATTTCATCATCATTAGTGTTTTGTGATTTGGATATCAACCTGGATTCATCTTGGGTGCAGTCTAAAACCATTAAAAGCACAGGTCTATACTTAATCCATTGGTGCGAAATGCTAGCCCCCAGTTTCAGGCCACCCCACTTGCCACTCCATAAGACCTGGTCCTATATACTATGCGCGCAAAGTTTCAAGGTTAGCCTGCCGACCAGGGGGCATAACCACCGGCTCATATCCAGGTGCTTAAACAGTTTATTCGCGCGTAGGCTGGAACCTGAGGCCACATGGCCACACACGGGACCGAAAGCCAGGAATCCAGGGGCTAAACCACCAGTTAGAGCACGTGGGCTAAGGACCAAGGCCACATGGCCATACGCTTGACCATGAGTTGGATTTCAGGAGGGGGCCAGCACACAAGCCTTAGCGTTTGGCCACATGGAGACACCCAATGTGACCAGGGGCGCAGAAATAAAGGGGTTGCACCCTGTGTTTTGGCATAAAGTGGATTTTAACTGTATATTATATGATTTTTAATGGATTTTGGCCTGATATTGGGAGATTTAATCCATTTTGAGGGATCTTGGGCCCTTTTTGAGGCCAGATCTTGGGGGGAAGTTGAGAGATGGTTACCAAATTCAGGCCTATATAAACCAAGGCTTCTTGAAGCCATGGGAGGAGGTTCAGAACAAGTTCAGGGCTTCTTGAAGCCATGGGAGGAGGTTCAGAACAAGTTTATGCTACTGAATTGTTGAGCCAAAGTCATTATCATGTAGGGAAGCTATTGAGGAGCGCACCTTTGCGGGCCATTTCTAGGAGCTTCGTTCATCCGATTTGGGTGTCATTGGTTTTAATGGGTTCTTGAGACCTGGTAGAACACGACCAACTCATTATTGTAATCCATTTACACTTTCAGGATGTACATTTAAAGCTTCTAACATAAAGAAGAAAGCCCACTGAGACATAGGCCCAGAGACGTAGGCGAGATTGCCAAACTCCGTTATCACATTGGTGTTTATGGTTTGTTGTCTTCATTCTTATGTTTAGATCTGTACATTGCTTAATGGTTGATATGTTTCTTCATTTAATTCTTCCTCTTTCATTAGTTTCCTAAATGGTTAATTAACACATGTTAAATAACTCAACCATTGTCGTTTAAAAGATCTTTACGGATCAAGTGGTATCAGAGCTAGTTGACGGTTGGATTTTGAGTTTGCATGTTTACCAGGGAAGAGCTCATCTCATTTGAGGAAATGGAAACTAAAGAGGGACTTTCTCAAGATGAGAAGGATATGCGAAAAACTCTCTTTTTCATGTCTGAGATGGTGAAAGTGTTGTATGAAGACTATTTGGAACGAAAGAGATCGATTCAAGAGAAAGCTTCAAAGAACAACAAAGGCAAAGAAGAATTGAAGGAATTGCCTTCTACATTTGTTTCAGAAAACAACTCTGAGGTATGCAGTGGAAGTCATTCATCAATTTCTCCTTGTTCCCATCAAGATGGTTTTGGTGCATTTGAAAAACATACCAGAGGTATAGGTTTGAGATTGCTAACCAAGATGGGATATGAAGGAAAGGGCCTTGGAATCAAACGCCAAGGTATCGTTAATCCCATTGAGGTTGTGGAAAGACCTCATCATTTAGGATTAGGATATGGTGAAGAGGACATTGGAGCATTCTCCAAGATGAGCTCCAAAACATCGGAAGCAAGTAATGCTTCAAATGGCCAGCTTAAGTCATTGCAGGAATACTTCAAAAAAGGTGATGGTGTATCACTCAATGATTGTGATAGTGAATGCATGTCATCTCCAAACCAAAGTGAATATCAGCAAGGAAGGTATAATGGTCATGATTTTTCCACATCTTTTTTTGATTATAAAAAACATAATCATGTAATCCGAAACTTGTGGAATATGTATCCTTGTACTTTTTGTCATTCACCCAATCATTGTGTTGCCAGGTGTTGGAAGAGACAAACTTTGTACAAGAAATATATGTCGACCAGGAAGGAGACACGACATAAAGAATCAACTCCCAACAGAAGAAAGAGAAGGGAAAACAAGTCTGGATGCCAAAAACTCACTGCACTTATTGCAACATGGGTGGACATCAAAAGGCTAAATGTTGGAAGCTCAATCCGGAGCTTCGTGCAAAGAAGGAAAAAAGGATTGCGCATGTACTCACAAAGGAAGAGGCATTACCAACGAAGCAAGAGGAACACCATGGAGGAAAGAAACCAGCCACTTGGTTTTGCCAGAAGTGGATGTCACATCTTCATTGTATTTTGCTTCCATTAATGTAATCACACACGTTGAAATGATGACCTCTTATAACATCATTTTGAACAACATAGTGTTTTGTTTTTGTTCTTATGAGTATGTAATCATTAAGGTTCATTTTTGTAACCTTTTGGAGGACCAAAAGGTCTTTAGTGGGTGTAACACACCCACTACGGGAACTAAGATTTTTCAGGTTTTTCTCCTCTTCTTCGAGGGACAGAGTTCCCGAATTCCTACAAGGTTCTAGCGTAAGCTAGGTCCTCCAATCGGGACCTTTACCACACCAATTCACTAGTTCTTTTGTTGAAGATCCATCGTGTACAACTCACGCACCAAGCGTAGGATTTACTCCCATGTGTCCATCGGTTGTGACCCCGAGCTAAGCCAAGAGGCGCCTTTCGCAGTTCGGGACTTCGGGAACCGGGAGTTCGAGATGTATGAAGACGGGGGTTCATACCCTTCGGATTTTCGGGAGTTGAAACTCCGAAGCTCATATATATATATATGCTAAGCTCGTTTCAAGGTTTCGCTAGTCGAGATTTCGTGATGTGCAACGACAAGAGGTCTCGCATCTGGGTTTCCCGGGAGCCGAAACTCCGAAGTTCATATATATATATGCTAAGCTTGTTTCGAGGTTTCGCGAGTCGGGATTTCGCAATGTGTGATGACAAGAGGTCTCGCATCTGGGTTTCCCGGGAGCCGAAACTCCAAAGTTCATATATATACGCTAAGCTTGTTTCGGGGTTTCGCGAGTCGGGATTTCGCGATGTGCGATAACAAGAGGTCTCGCATCTAGGTTTCCCGGGAGCCGAAACTCGAAACTTTATATATATACGCTAAGCTCGTTTCGGGGTTTCGCGAGTCAGGATTTTGCGATGTGCGATGACAAGAGGTCTCACATCTGGGTTTCCCGGGAGCCGAAACTCCGAAGTTCATATATATATGCTAAGCTCGTTTCGGGGTTTCGCGATATGTGATGACAAGAGACTTGCCTTTAGATATCTCGGGTGTCGAAACACCGAAACACCATATCTCATCCGCGCTATACTTATTTCGGTGTTTCACAAGTCGAGATTTCAGGACTGGCGATTACAAGAGACTTTCCTTTAGATATCCCGGGTGACGAAACACCGAAACATCAAGACTCTAATCACGCTATACTATTTTGAGGTTTCGCAAGTCAGGATTTCGGGACATGCGAATACAAGGAAACTTGTCCTTGGGTATCCCGGGTGTCGAAACGTCGAAACACCAAACTCTAACCACGCTATACCATTTCAGGGTTTCACAAGTCGGGACTTCATGACATGCGAATACAAGGAAACTTGTCCTTGGGTATCCCGAGTGCCGAAACACCAACTTCTGAGGGACCATTCTTTCTGGTGCAAGGTTTCCAAACTTAGGCCATCAAATCCTTCAACAGATTCTTGGGTAATTATCACTAGGCTTGGGGACATGACTGAAAGGCCTTCTTAACTTATCGAGTTATGAACTCTGTAACAGGGGCGAGGTAAGCTTAGATATTTTACTTAAACAGTAGTCCTTTCAAGGAACTCACTCCAGCTCTGGACTAGTGAGGGACAGTAGTCCTTTCAAGGAACTCACTCCGGCTCTGGACTAGTGAGGGAACTTTCCCAGAAGGAGATGCCTTTGGGGAAATCCAACCAAGACATCCTGTGAGTCAAGTAAATGGGACAGATCTCCCGACAACGGACTTGGAATCTGAACTTGTTCAATATATATATATATATATATAAACCGAATATGGCCATACAAGTATAAGCATGCATCTGCCTTTACCGATCAAAACACACCAGGCAACACTTCTATACAGAAACCATTCATGAGTGTACAACCATGAACCTCCATTCCAGGAACATTCAATTTGAAATACAGGACATAAATACTTATCAGAAAACACTAGGTGTAATGCAACTACTGAAAGGGGTGCTCATTTCCACCCAACCATAGGCTCAGCGACTCCAAATGGATTTACCACTAGCCAACCCCGAGCTAGACCACGATGCTTTGAGACTCAGTCTCTTACTTCTCGCTCATCGGAAGTCCAGGACGAGGTTACTCATATTCTCCTCTGCTCATGACTCACTGTATTTCCCGGAGTTCCTCTAGTTCTCCTTCCGTGATTCCTGTCGCGCGCGCGCGTGTGTGTGTGTATGTATCTGTATGCTCCACTCTCCCCCTCCTTCCACACTTCTTTCCTCCTACGAGGTTGCGTGTGGCACGAAATTCCCTATCCGATGGTCAGGTCTGAGAGCTTCTACAGATGGGCAGTTCGCCCCATCCCCTTATTTACTCTTGAGGAGCCTCCCCACCTACCATCCGGGCAGGTAATTCATTTCGGGGTCTGAGTGTGAGCTTTAGTTTTTCCGAGCACATACAAACCAGTACGGTTTTGGTTCGGTGGAAGTTAACGCAGCCACTCCTGGCCCCTTCCACCACCTCTCATCAGCCATCATGGTCTCTTTTCAGCACATCCCCCTCTCAGCAGTTATACAACATATATTCATACATCATTTACGTTACTCGGACCCTTTATACAAAGGTCCATTAAATCAAACATTCACAACTTTGAGTTTTCCATAGTTCTTGGCCAATATAGTTATTTTTACAGACTAGGGGAAACAAGGTATTACAATTCCCTCCCCCTTAAAGGAACATCGTTCTCAATGTTCTATATATCAATATGACATGTATGTACAGGGGTAAACAAAATCGGATATGCTCGTTTCATGGCATCTTCCATTTCCCATGTAGCCTCATCGGGGGCAAAATGTTTCCACTGCACCTTGACCTGTGCAATGGTTCGGTTCCTAAGCGGGGTTTCCTTTCTGTCCAGTATGCATTGAGGTTCTGGTAGGAATTCTCCCTCCGGTTCCACCTGGATCACAGACCAGTCAATTATTCAATTAGAATCATGTACATATTTCTTCAATAATAAAACATGGAAAACATTATGTGCTTTTACTATGGGAGGAAGTGCTAGCCTATAGGCTACAGGTCCCACTCTATCTAGAACTTCAAAGGGTCCACAATACCGAGGTGCCAACTTGGCACAAGCTCCCATCCTCAGAGAACTCTTCCTGGGCCTAACTCTGAGATATACGTGGTCTCCCGCCTGGAACTCTCTTGGAGTTCTCCGTCTGTCGGCGTAGCTTTTCTGTCGGTTCTGAGCGACCTTAGATTTTGTTTTATCTGAGTCACTTGTTGCTCCATTTCTTTAAACATGTCGGGTCCAATGGTAACTCTGTTTACGGGATTACTCCAACTAACTGGAGTGTTACACAGCCTACCATAGAGGACTTCGAAAGGACTCATCTTCAGGGATTCTTGGTAGCCGTTGTTGTAGGTGAATTCCACTAGTGGCAGGAAGTATTCCCACCTATTGGGTTGATGCATTACATGCATCCTGAGCATGTCTTCTAATATTTGGTTCACCCTTTCCATCTGTCCATCGGTTTGAGGGTGATAGGCTGTGATAAATAGTAACTTGGTCTCCAAACCAGCCATCAGTGATTTCCAAAAGTTGGAAGTAAATTTCGTGTCTTTGTCAGACACGATCTCTTTCGGCATACCATGCAGTTTAAATATCTCCTTCATGAATACGTTGGCGATGTCTATTGCCTTACAAGTTGACTTGATGGGGATAAAATGAGCGGACTTGCTAATTTTACCCACCACTACCATGATGGCGTCATTTTGTTTGGTCGAGGTTGGTAATCCAGTGATGAAATCCATGGAGATGGTTTCCCATTTCCATTCGGGGATTGGTAGAGGTTGTAATAATCTTGTTGGGTGTCGGTGTTCTGCTTTAACCTGTTTGCATTCTATGCATTTGGCTAAGTACTCAGCTATGTCTTTCTTCAATCCATGCTAATAGAATTGTTTCCTGGTGGCCATGATCATCTTCTGGTATCTTGGATGACCAGTATAGGGTCTTTTGTGCAGTTCATCTATTATGAACCTCTTCAAGTCATCACAATCTGGGATATACAATATGTTTTTGTAAGTGAGCATACCTCCTTCCATCATCTGGTAGCCTCCATACTTAATCCCTGTGGGTTCTTGCTGTAGGTACGAGGTCACGGTCTGGAAGAATGTGTCTGTCTCTTGTGAATTTCTAACTCTTTCCTTGACATCCGTCTTGCAGGTGCTTACTGCTACCAGGTGAATTGTTTTCATGCTTCTGCTAAGGGCATCGGCCACCCTATTTTCCTTTCCCTTAATATGTTTGATTTCAAAATCAAACTCGTTGAGGAGGGCCATCCACCTAGCTTGTCTAGCATTGAGCTTTGGTTGGTCAAACAAATATCGCAATCCACAGTGGTCTGTCATGAGTACAAATTTTCTTCACAGGAGGTAATGCCTCCACATTTTCAAGGCGTGCACTATGGCGGCCAGCTCTAGATCATGGGTCACATAGTTGACTTCGTGCTGATTCAATTTTTGGGATTCATAGCAGACCACACTTCCTCCTTGCATAAGGACTCCTCCGAGCCCTTCCTTACAGGCATCTGTGCACACGAGGAAGTCAGCTTCGGAATCGGCGATCTTCAGTATGAGTGCGTGGGTCAGTAGATGTTTCAGGGATTGAAATCTTTCTTCACATTTTTGTGTCCACGTGAATTTTGTCCCTTTCTTCTGGAGGGTAGTGATTGGACACCCAATCTTGGAGAATCCTTTTATAAATCTCCTATAGTATCCTGCCAAGCCCATAAAGGATCTGATATCTGAAACGTCCTTCGGGGTAGGCCATTCCATGATAGACCTAATCTTATTGGGGTCTACTGCTACCCCTTCTTTGGATAGGACATGGCCCAAGTAATGTATTTGCTTCTGGAAGAAGTCACACTTGCTAAATTTGGCATAGAGCTGATGTTCTCTTAGCACTTGAAGCACAAGCCCAAGGTGTTCCTCATGTTCCTCTCTATTCTTGGAGTAAATTAATATGTCGTCAATAAAAACCAGCACAAATTTATCTAGGAATTTGTTGAGCACACTGTTCATCAAGCACATAAAAGTGGCAGGGGCATTTTTCAATCCGAATGGTACTACCACAAACTCGTAGTGACCATATCTCATCCTGAAGGCAGTTTTGTGGATGTCTTCGCCCTTGATTCGGACTTGATGGTATTGTTAGAAAAATAGGACCGCGGAGCAATAAAATAAAACAAATGCAGAAACAAAACACAGAAGACACACAATACAAGAGAGACACAGATTTACGTGGTTCACCCAGTGTGGGCTACGTCCACCAGAGAAATTGCCAGGTCCTTCCTTTATTATTATCCAGCAAAATGAAGG
>JASDQU010401640.1:0-10800 GCA_032191745.1 Picea mariana | reverse complement strand
CACTTATTATTTATTTAATTATCTTTTGTTCTTTCACAAGTTAGGAAATAATTTCTTCTTTGCAAAAATTTTAAACCATTAGTTTTAATTTAATTCTTACTCTCATTATTTACCCCCAAAATTTTATGAAGAGCTAACTATTACTTAAGTGGGTTTTTGCTTGAATTTTTATTTTTATGCTGGGACCTTTTCTTTAAGGTTACACTAAAATTTTACCCTAGAAAAGTCTTAGGCTTAGGATTTAGATTTTGAGCTAGGTGAAAATTGGTTAGGGAAGTTGTTTAAGGATTTCTTAAGGCGTTATTGTCTTAGGGCTATTTAAGTTTGTTTCCTTCATCCACATCAATGCGACGTGCCCTTCAGGATGCACCACGTGCTCCAAGGGTGCCACTCGCCTCATTCGTTTCCTTTGCGCAACGTTCCCTTCAAGATGCACCATGTGCTACAAGGGTGCCACTCGCTTCTTGTGTTTCTTTTGTGCGACGTGCCCTTCAGGATGCACCACGTGCTCCAAGGGTGCCACTCGCCAACTGGACTGATTGGTAGACATCTATAACCACTGGAGTCAACACTCTGCTAGGTGAACTTGTGGGAGACTAAGGACTTTAAGGAATAAGGCCCCCACTTTATTGTGTGCCCCTTAGAATCATCATGAGAGACTGTCACAGTTTACCCTCACAGCATCGTGGATCCTCTCGAACTAGGTAATCATTAACGTACAGCTCGAGCCACAGTGGGAGTGCTAGTAGGCGGTGGCAGGGATGTTGTCCACTCCTCTCCCTCAACCTCTCTGAAAATTGTGTGTGGCCCCTTTACACCATATGTGAGTCTGGTCGGCAAGCTATTGTCAGCCTACATCATCGACAATCGTGTCAGAACATGTCAACTCAAATCATCAAATCAATGAAATATCACAATAAATAAATCAACCCAAATAACACACTCCCTGACTCAATTCGGAGTCCAAGGGGTTCCATCGATGCCTCTGCATCCTCAAGATCCAAAACCTTGCACACTCAATACAACTGAGTCAATAGCACCTGTCTACATCAAATAGTAAAAAATCATGTCGTCTATCATAACGCATCATAATCAAGTATAAATGTTTTAGCATCAGAAAGGTCCAGATCACTTGCGAGCAAGTGTCCTCAAATAATAAGTTTTCTCAGTGTGCCAGAGCGGGATGTTACATACACCCCCTCTTGGTCTAAACATTGTCCCGAAGTTTCTCAGTATAATGCCGAAATAAAAGTACCACAATATCATAAGTACCACAGTATCATAAGTCTATCTATCAAACAAAAATGGAAACTGCTAGTGCATATCATATGCATCCTCCCTGGTCGCCAAGTGCGGACTATAACTGTCCCAGTGGACCTTGACTTGATCTACCATTCGACGTCGTAACTATCGAACGCGATGATCTAAGATGCAGAGTAGCTCAGCCGTGAGCGCTCCCTCGTCCGATACCTACAAGGAAATCATGTCAATCACATGTGTAGGATCACTAATATAATGTCTCAAAACAGATACATGAAAAACATCGTGCATACGCCTCAAAGAATCAGGCAAGGTTAGTCGATAGGCCACGGGCCCCTTTCTCTCCACAATCTCGAAAGGTCCCACGAACCTAGGAGAGAGTTTATCTTCTTTTCCAAACTTGATCGTACTCTTATGTGGTTTTACCCACAAGAAGACTCAATCCCCAACCTCGTAACTACGGTCTACTCGGTGCGCATCGGCATAACTCTTATGTCGATCCTACGCTTCTTTAATCCTTTGTCCTATGGTTTTCATTTTCTCTTCCATTTCTTGGATCGCTTCTGGTCCCACAAGGACCCTATCCTCAAGATGATCAAAACTCAAGGGCGTCTAACACAGTCGCCCATAAAGGAACTCAAAAGTCACCATCTTAATGGTGCTATGGTAACTGTTGTTGTAAGTGAACTCTACTAGAGGCAATAATTCCTCCCAACGCTTTTGTTGGTCCATCACGTACATGTGCAACATGTCTTCCAAGGTTTGGTTCATTCGTTCGGTCTGCTCGTCAGTCTCTGGGTGATATGTAGTACTAAAATTAAGTTGGGTTCTCAAGGCCTCTTGGAAACTCATCCAAAATCGTCCAATAAACATCGATCCTCGATCGAATATAATCTTCTTAGGCACACCATGCAGCCTCACAATCTCACTAATGAAAACTCTCACTATGTCAGGTGCCTGATACGTCGTACGCACAGGAATAAAGTGAAAAATATTCATTAGAGTGTCTACTACTACAAAAATCGAGTCGTGTCTCCTATCCGTCAGTGGAAATCTAACAATAAAATTCATCGAAATAGCTTCCCATTTCGATTCCGGAATGGCATGTGGTTCAAGTAAACCTGCCGAGTGTCTATGGTCAGCCTTTACCTGCTGACACTCTAGACATCTAGCCACAAAGTTGACTATGTCAGCCTTCATTCCCTTCCAAAAGAATAAGGGTTTAAGGTCTGCCCTCATCTTCATGACTCCTGGGTGATTCATATAAACTACTCTATGAGCCTCACTCAGGATCAACCTTCTCAACTCGTTGTTTGGTGGTACGTAAATCTGACTTCTAAACCTCAATAAACTATCGCTATCCAATGAATATCCCTCATATCGTGGTACCATCATTGTGTTTTGTCCGATAAATTCATTGACTTCTTTGTACCAGTCATCATCACGCTGTAAAGTGAGAATCTTCTCACGTAGATTTGTCTGAAGAGGTAACACCGAAAAGATGCGTGGCCTCCAGCTCAAGGCATCCGCCACGTGGTTCACTATTCCCTTTATGTAAGTAATCTCAAAGTCGTACTCGCTAAGAAATTCTGACCAACGTCGTTGTTGCGCGTTCAGGTCGCTTTGCGTAAAAATGTGTTATAGTCCACAATGATCAGTCTTTAATTCAAATTTTCATCCAACAAGGTAGTGTCTCCAAACCTTCAAGGCATATACGATGGCTACAAGCTCCAAATTGTGCGTCGCATAGTTCTCCTCATGCCTTCTCAGTTTCCTCGAAATGTAAGCAATCACTCATCTGTCTTGCATCAAGACTCCGCCTAAACCTTCCTTGGATGCGTCAGTGCATACCAAGAAGTACGCATCCATGTCAGGGACCTTTAGTATCGACGTGGTTGTCAACAACTCTTTAAGCCTCTGAAATGCTTCCGCGCATTTCTCTGTCCAAACAAACTTCTTGTTTTTCTTCTGCAATTCCGTGATCGGATTTGCTATCTTCGAAAAACCCTCGACAAACCATCGATAGTATCCTGCTAAACCCATAAAACTATGCACTTCTGTGACATTCATTGACACAGGCCATTCCATAATAGCCTCAACCTTTGTTGGATCCACGACGATACTTTCGTCGCAGATGACATGCCCTAAGTAGTGAATCCTTGATTGATAAAAGGAGAATTTGGACAACTTCCCATACAATTTGTGCTCTCGAAGGCACTGTAGTACCAAGCGCAACTTCTCATCATGCTCCTCCATCGTCCGAGAGTAGATCAAGATGTCATTAATGAATACTTGGACGAACTTGTCCAAGTACTCCCAGAACACCCCGTTCATCAAACTCATGAATACCCCTGGGGCGTTTGTCAGTCCAAACGGTAAAACAGTAAACTCGTAATGTCCAAATATCGTCTTAAAGGCGGACTTAGGGATTTCATCCTACTTGATCCGTAATTGGTGATACCTCGATCGTAAATCGATCTTGGATAACACCGTCACACCCTTCATTTGATCGAACAGATCGTCAATTCTAGGTAAGGGATATTGATTCTTGATCGTAGCCTTGTTCAGTTGACGGTAGTCAATGCAAAGCCTCCATGATACATCCTTATTTCGTATGAAAATAAACGGGGCACCCCATGGTGACACGCTAGGACGTATCAGTCCCAGGTCCAACAACTCCTTCAGTTTCATTTTCATCTCTTGCAACTCCGGGGTCGACATCCGATAAGGTGCTCTTGCTATCGGTTCGATCCCCGGTTTTAGGTCTATGGTAAACTCCAATTCCCTTTCCTACGGCATCCCAGGTAACTCCTCTGGAAACACATCCACAACTCCTTCACCACCGGAAGGTGTTCTAGACCTTCCACTACTCCCTTTTCATTTAGCGTGAGGATTGCATAAATATTGCACCCTTTGCGCATACTCTTCCGTAACTGTAAGCAACAGATGAACCTCAGGGAAACTCCCTGGTTCCGTCCTACAATCACACATCTCTTTTGTTCATCATCAACCAAGCTCAATTGTTTCGTCTTACAGTTGAGTATCGCCTCATGCGATTCCAACCAATCCATACCAATCATGACATCATAAGATCCTAAGGTCGTGACGTACAAGTTGACCCTCGTGACAAACTCTCCCAGGTTAAGGGTTCAGCCTGTAACCTTTTCTCCAACCTTCTATTTGGCTCCCGAAGCCATCTCCATGAAGCTAAACTCATCCTGTTCGACTGCCTTTACCTTAATTATTTTTAGCGCTGCACCAGAAATGAAACTCTCAGTAGCACCTAGGTCTATCAAAATACTAAGGGTTTGGTGAGCGACAGTACCTGTCGTCTTGAGCATAGTTGATTGGTGCTCTACCTAGCAGTTATTCATCGCTGCATGAATCCGATGGGCCTTTCCCATATCTCCCATGGTAGCGGGTCCGGCCGATCCAGATGCCCTAGTCCTCTCCACAGGACAGTCACGCTGGTAGTGTGGCTCCCCACACATCCAACACCCCTTCTTCGGCCCAGTAGTCCTGGTACCTGAAGTAGAAGATGACTGCCGACCGGCCTGAAACCATGTTCTGTTCTGCTGAACAGGACTAAACTACTGCTATTGCGGGCGACGCTGTTGTTGGTGTTGTGGTCCTCGATAAGGTGTCTGTTGCTGAGGTGGTGGTTTTCGGGGTGTAGAAAAAGTGGATCCTCTCTAGAAGCCACGATGTCCTAGCATATGTCTCGTTGGTGTCTGATCCTGTGGTGTACCAGATGAACTCTGCCCTGCGGGTCTCGCTGGAGTCCTGGTTTGACCCCCACTGATAAGATCCTTCTCTGCTATGAGGGCCTTTTGGACAACTTCATGCAAGGTTTGGGGCATCAAGATCCTAACCTTTGAACGCAGGCTACCATTAAGGCCAAACACGAACCGGTTGACCTTGAGCTTCTCTGTGTTAAAGTGTGGAGCATACTGGAGCAACTCCATAAAATGTGCCTCGTACTCGGGCACCGTACGACCTCCCAGTCATAATGCGTTGAACACGTTGAGATGACGCTCAATGAATTCCTCTGAAAGATACCTCTCTCAGAACCGTTCCTTGAACAGTTCCCATGACACATCTTCAACAGCCATGTTCAGCTCTAGCAGGAGCGTCTTCCACCATAGAAGAGCGCTCCCCTTCAGTTGGAAGACCGCCATGCGGACCTTCATGTTGGAGGTATAATCGTGAAGTGCGAAGCACATTGCCATATTCTCCAACCATGCCTCGGTGGCTGCGTCATCCGGGACCCCAAAGAACTCGGGAAATTTTACCTTCTTGAGTTCACGGTGAATGGTACCTGTAACGACCGGTGCGCGTGGTGGAACCTCAGCGGGTGCCGACGCCCTGGCCTTGTCTCTATCCAATTGACTGATCAGAGCCTCGGACATGCACTGAAAGGATCTCATCATCCCAATAACATCGCCAACCGCTATCTTCTCCTCTCCGAGAACCTACTCACCTCCCTGGGGGTTAGACCCCTCAGGCGTGGATGCCATTGGAGGTGTCACGCCTCCTCCCCTAGCACCCCTTCGTCTGCCTCCGCGATGTCCTCTAACCATGATTACCTGCACGCACACAATCAACTCAATCAACAACAGTATAATCAAATCTAATCATGTCCACAAAAGTCGTAACGAACCCCAAGCCACGGGTTGAACCTGGCTCTGATACCATATGTAACCCCCCTTTTCATCACGACAACAACTCTTTAACAGGTGCATTTTTTTTTTTTTGTTTAAGGTGTGTGCGCATGTGAAAAAGGAACAGACACACTTGACTCGATGTCGCCACTTGACAACCAACAAGATGCAACTATGATGAACACAACCAGAAGGCTTATGGCACACAACAGGTAACTGGAAGCAATAAACATCCATAGACATAAGGTGCACAACAAGGAACTGCAAACGTTTAATGACATACTGGGTTAGCATGGTACGAACACAAAAGGAAGAATCCATAGTAGTATATTTTACTATTTCTGCACAAGAAAGCAAGGCGTTTAATCTTAGTTCTCTACTCCAGAGAGAGAGAAGGTCAGATAGGCTCCTAGCCATCTGCTCAGGCAGAAACTAGTAATCTCCATCAGGTGTGTCGCGAGAGTAGAAACCCTGCCTTTAAAGAGCCTGAGACTCTTGATATGGCACTGGATTATTTATACAGAAATATTCACACATATAGACTTATGTACTAAGGCTACATGGAGGAGTCTACATCCCGCCCGACACAAGCAGACCATGCAATGCAAGACAACCCGGTATAATAGATCAAGGACAACCATGACCTCTACGGGAGACGTAAGTCAGAAGGACCTAGACAACGACCAAGTAAAATTAAGACAAGGCATCGTCCATGACTCCACGGTGATTAATTAAAGACCATTCAGTCTAGTTAAGATTTCATGAATCAACGAGTACATTAAACGAGGTAATCCCAATAAATCTCAATTCCCCATTATTAAGTCATGAAGTCTTATTATACTTGGTTCAAGATATTACAATCACAAGTTATTACTAACAATCGAGAGGATAATAGAAACACCATGAAATAATACCCAAAGCACCTTTCATATCACAATGACTAACCATACTAACAAACTCATTTTATTGAGGTGTTAACCCTAATACATAAACTGTGATATCATTACCATAAAGATGAACATGTTAGCATTACATTACCATGATTATTAGAATTAACATAAAACACTACGCTATTTTACCTTAGCATTACCTCGCATTACCTTTCATCACATTCCAACATATTACATTCCATGTCAATAACTCTACGACAATTATCAATTATCTTACTTCTTGTAGGCTGCTAGGAAGGGATCATAATAACAATTCATTTAACATTACCATTATATGACAATTAGGCAACCATGGCTTTAGATACTAACATTCCACAACATAACTGCATTGAAGGCCGACATTCTATAATTATCAGCATTTAACATCATCTCTTCATTACCTTTAGCAATTTTAGAAGCCATGTAGGCCATGGGGATTTAGCGCTCTATAATTAAAAGCATTACTATTGCCCTACACTACAATGACCTTACATTATATAAACTTTGCAATTTAACGCTGACGATCCTTATAACTCACTATTATCCAATGCTAACGTTTCCAAATTGCAAGACATTACCCCTAATAGTTTACCAAGGCTTACCACGAGCTTATATGACAACTTCCTTACAACCATGATAAACCAGATAATGATGATGAGCATAAGGAAATAAAAACCAGGATAAAAATCTTATCGTAAATGATATGGTAGAACAAATCTGCCTATTGCAATTATATTGTATGGATTCTTTTTATATAAATCTTATTTCTTCCTTACCACTAAATCACATTGTTTTATTAATAGAGAATGGTGGTGTGTGATTAAGTTTCTAAGTCAGGCTTATCAACAGATTAGTGCAGATACCAATCCCACGGATCCATATACCGACTACACTATACATCAAACCAAACATTAGTCGCCAAGACAAGTGCAAACACCCAACCTGATGCTTTCCACCTGTCTCACCGAAAATAAAATAATAATGTAAGAGGTCGAGCATACTGAGAAGGAAAACCACAAGAAAAAGGGTCATAATGCAAATTATATGGTAAGGAAATTCTCTACGGCGATCGTAATGTACATAGATTCATTTGTGCAGATCGAAATATTTTGTTAGCCTGGAAAGCATGCTCTGTACCTCGTCGACTTTAAAATATTGAAGAAAGAGATAGTGTGCATGCAGAGATTCGCCAGGATTAAAAGCGGGTGGTTGTTGGGCAATTAATCCCTCTAGGAGATCACGCTGACAGGATTATTTTTAAAAACTGACAGAGTCATTCAATCTAGCAAAATTAAATACAACCGAATCCTGGGCAGCCTACCTTTAATGAAGGAACCCACGTTGGTTGAAAGCTATCTCCTCGCAGATAGTCGAGCACCGAAGGCGCTGGGAATGAAATATGGGCATATATAAATGTCTAAGCAGAGGGAAAACCCAGGAAATCTGAGGAGACAGATTTGCTAAAAATCACAAATAAATCAAGGGACACGAATCACCAAGGGGAAGAGAAATCCAGGGAATCATTTTGCCAAAAAACGCAGAGACTACGAGGTGCTAAATACTGAGTATGAAAATCGTTAGATGGACGCTGAGAGCATGCCAGTTGTTGGGCGCATTGCAGGTTGAGGAATGGTCAACGAAAAATAGAGATGTGTTCAACTATTGAGGCACCGCTTGAAGGCTGGGCAAATGCGTGCTGAGGTAATGGTGATTAAGAAAAATAGAGTTATAAACAGTTGCACACGGAGATTGAATCACTTACACTAACAGTCCACTAGTCAAATCGCAGATTTTTTTTTTGATAACTAAGTTGTTGAGTGCTGGGTAAAAATCTACAGACTAAGATTGAATTTGATTTTCATTCCAGTTCCTCATTATGTCGCAGTCACGCAGAACGTCGGCCCCACCAGAGTATTCAACACAAACTCATAGTGTTGATACGTTTCTTTTTCTTATCAGGTTGCCCAAACATGCAGGCAAGAAATTGATAATCCAAACAATGCCAGAATACCAATGAAAGACAGACAGACAAGCACCTTAAACGGTTTTTCAAGAACAGAAAGACATTACACTCAACGAAATTGCAACAAAACTCAGGGGTAAAAATGGAAAGGTAGAGGTGTATAGCAGCACGCAGTGGGAATTTCATTCTCCTTTTTTGAAATAACAGTTGTGTTATGTATTACCGGATCAAATCTCAGATCCAACATTTCAAACAAAATGCCAGGAGTAATACTGATATTTTGACTTGCCAGGAAGGGTAACAACGCAACTCAACTGCAAGAGCAGATCAGTACAAAACTAGGTTATCCCTTTATGCATGAGAAGCGACCATTGAAGGAAAAAATAAAAATAAAAATAAAAATAAAATAAGAATGAAGAGTAAGGTGAATGCAACGACATGGGCCAGGGAGGGTTATGGAAAAACAACCGAGGTCTCATTAGTAATACAACGAACTAAATATTCCAGAAAAAAAAATGCTTCCAGTGTAAATGCAAACACCCAACCTTCAGCCATGAAACAATTTCAATCAATTTCAAACAGAACCTTAACACGTTTAACAAATTCATTTTTTTTTAAAATCAACAAGCCAACCAAGCTTAAATATTAAACAATCCACTATGCAAAATTTAAAGGGCGTACCATTGCCTTTTTCCTGCTCCAAGCGCTGTCCACGTGCTCTGTCCCGCTCCTGCTTGCCAACCATAGAGACTACACCGGTACCTCCTAGCCAATCGCTAGGGGTACTCTACTTCCCCCTTAGCCCCCCGAGCTGCAAAGGGGCCACACAAGATCCAGAAGATAAGACTAGCTTCTCAGCTCGCCTCCAAGGCTGAGCTACCACTCCAATACAACTGAGAAATTCCCAACTCCTCACAAGCAAACAGTCCAGTCTCAATTCGACAGCATAACGATCCCTAACCCTAACCCTCCTTTTCTTTTTATAGTGTTGCGAGACCCCCTCTTTCCCTAATCACAATTAATTTAAGTTTTAATGAAACCCTAAAAAATTCCCTGTTTTACAAGTGTCACTCATCCCCCACGTTTCTCCATAAATTATTTTCTTTTTCTTAAAAGGCTCATTTCCCTATTTTTATTATTCCCTTTCTTCTTCTTTTTTTTTAAAAAACCTAAAAGGTAAACGCGCTAAATAAATCTTTTCATTTTTTTTTATTTAATTATCTTTTGTTCTTTCACAAGTTAGGAAATAATATAAATGTGCTAATTAATCTTTTCACTTATTATTTATTTAATTATCTTTTGTTCTTTCACAAGTTAGGAAATAATTTCTTCTTTGCAAAAATTTTAAACCATTAGTTTTAATTTAATTCTTACTCTCATTGTTTACCCCCAGAATTTTATGAATACCTAACTATTACTTAAGTGGGTTTTTGTTTGAATTTTTATTTTTATGCTAGGACCTTTTCTTTAAGGTTACACTAAAATTTTAGCTTAGAAAAGTCTTAGGCTTAGGATTTAGATTCTGAGCTAGGCGACAATTGGTTAGGGAAGTTGTTTAAGGATTTCTTAAGGCGTTATTGTCTTAGGGATATTTAGGTTTGTTTCATTCATCCACATCAATGTGACGTGCCCTTTAGGACGCACCACGTGCTCCAAGGGTGCCACTGGCCTCATTCGTTTCCTTTGCGCGGCGTGCCCTTCAAGATGCATCACGTGCTCCAAGGGTGCCACTCGCTTGTGTTTCTTTTGTGCGACGTGCCCTTCAGGATGCACTAGGTCCTCCAAGGGTGCTACTCGCCAACTGGACTGATTGGTAGACATCTATAACCCCTAGAGTCAACACTTCGCTAGGTGAACTTGTGGGAGACTAAGGGCTCTAAGGAATAATGGCCCCTCCTTATTGCGCGCCCCTTAGAATCATCGTGAGCGACTGTCGCAGTCTGCCCTCACGACATCGTGAATCCTCTCGAACTAGGTAATCGTTAAC
>JASDQU010401639.1:0-10108 GCA_032191745.1 Picea mariana | reverse complement strand
CCCCCCCCCCCTCCGCTTAAAGGTAGAAAGGCGAGGGGGGGTCCGGAATGGTCTTTACCGCCGTTGATCCGGGTGCGCTGATCTGAGCCGTCGGAGAGGTGCACCCCCGATTCCGGACCCCCCCCGCTTAAACGTAGAAATACAAGGGGGGTCCGGAATCCAACGTGCGTCGTTGATCCAGGTGTTGTGATACTGACCATCCAGAACTGATCCTTGTTTATTTTGGGCGCATTTGCGCATAAGACTTTGGACAAGTGGGTTTTTAACCCCTCCTTTTGCTGTCTAGTCCCCTCTATAGGAAATATCGCTAACACTACCATAAATAGAAAGCACAGGAAAGGACTGTCAGTTATTCAGCTCATCAACAGGTCCGTTCTGAAGCTCGTTTGCGTATGACCAAGGTTCACGTCTGGACAGAGAGTGCATGCATAGTCTATCAAGAGGCATGTAGACATAACGTCTTCAACACAGCTCCTCGGATATGCTTCTGCGATTTTATTTTGAGTATAAATACTCAGTTCTCATATTTTGTTAGGGTCGATGATAGAGCAAAGCTCCCGTATTGTAAAGTTTTAGTAAAGCCCCTGGATTTTGATTATGTATATGCATTCGAGACTTCTTGTTTAATGAAAGTCAAGTTTCTTACTCCCTCTTGTTTCCCTCTAATGCTGAAAGAGTTCATGTTTGATTGATTCACTTGAATTATTGTGACTTCATTATGATGAAAGTTTGATTATAGTGTTGTTACAATTCCTTTCAGTTTCTTTGAGATTTAAATTCGAGAAGTTCTTTATTTTAAATTATTCCTCCTTGGGATGTTGAAAGACCTGATCTCCTCAACATGCCTCTACATCTTCTAACCAAATTCTTCCTCCTACTCACTCTTACTACAACCTACTGATTGAAGTTAAACCAAGACCTCACTTGGCTGCACATATCAGTCCAGTTTTCTGAGTTAAAATGATACTTTCATGAGACTGTGCCCATTTAACCCCTTTATACGAACCTATGACATAAAAATATGATGGGTATCAGACTTACCTCTGCCGCAATATAGGGGTGACTTCTCAAATAATACAGAGAGAGGGAGTTCAACCAAATAATAGATGGGAAACCCCTTGTTTCTAAGAAGGTAATTGATGCAGTTGTCAACCATCCCACGGTAAATTCTTAAAACCATAGTCTGGATTTTCATAAACCCAATGTGTTTGAGGTCAAATAGAATGAGTACAAACGCCAATACAGACTTTTCAGGTACCATCCACAAATCCTTCTCTTCCAGACCACCCATGACGTCCACGATCCTGGCCAGTTCTTTGCAAACCTCCTGCGCATCATCACATGAAGAGCCAGAGAACTTGCGGCACGAATATAGTAGCTGTAAATTGATTACTTGGAACAAGTATTCGTATCCTTTGATTGAAGAAAACACTTGTCTATTTTCCTCCCTGCATTGGCAATAAAGACAGACCAGATTCAATTTCTTCCACAGGGCTTTCCAATGCTCTAATTCCTCGTCATCACGCTTTCTATTTCTATTTCTATTGAGCCTTATTTTCTTCTTCAAAAGGCGCAAACATTGTTTTCCAGCGAAAACCAATTCATCCAGCAGATGTTTCATCTCTGTTTGGTTCAAGATTTTAGTGTAGTCGACAACGACCTCAAGCCCTAAAATGTTGTTGTTGAGACTGTATTCGCACATCTATTGCTTCAGCTCTGTCTGCAGGATGACATTGAATATGTAGAAGGGCTGGCGGGTGTATGGATTAATGGCACCCTGTTTGGTGTCCCAGATTGTTTCCAATGTTCTGCGGTTGTACAGAACCTGAGAAGGATCTTCTGCCGATGAAAATCTAATGGGTTCATAAGAAAATTCTTGCACCACAATGTCAACAAACTCTTCTGGAATACTATCATTTAAATCCATTTAAACAAACTGAGAAGATAACTTATCTGCCCGCGAGACAGAGGTCGGAGGAGTGAGTCGTCTGAAAGCTATTGGCAAAGGATTTTCATAGAGAGAATGTCCTTTCTCCGAGGTTGCAGAGGATTTTCATAGAGAGAATGTCCTTTCTCCCTGGTCGCAGAGCCTGGTATAGAAACTAAAATTGTAAAAACAACTTTCATACAGGTGGCTTAAGAACGGTGTTGGTTAAGTGGGAAAAAATAAAGCAGGAGTTGTGCTTTTCTAAAAATAAAAAAAATGTTGAACTTGGGGAGGAGTCTAGCTTTTCTGTAGTGGTCTATACCTTAACTTAACTTAGATTGATTGCTATATAGGTCCTTAAATAGCACAAGTTTATACCTTAACAAATATCACATGTCTATATTTAACTATATTTAACTTGTAAATTCTTAAATCATTATTAAATAAATTTTAACTACAGTGACTTTCTAATCATATTTAATTATAACAAATATCACATGTTTATATTTAACTTGTCTAATTATAGATTTTGTAAATTCTTAAATCATTATTAAATAAATTTTAACCACAATAACTTTCTAATCATATTTAATCATAGATTTTGTAAATGCTTAAATCTATCCCTGAGAATCAATCTACAGAAAGAAGCGGTTTTTATGCCCCACCACTCGAAACCCGTGCTTATCGATTGATAGAAAATTCCGGCTTGCTCTTTAGGATCAGTTTCAAAAGGGTTGGGAGATTACAGATCTCTACTTAGACCTTTATAACGAGAATTTAAATTGCATGCGCGTGGCATTGTAGTATGTGTTGCTTCACCTTGCATTTACCAACTTGATTTCCTATGTATTGGATTTCCTAACCTTGTATTTTCTTGCTTGTCTTTCCCAACCTGGCCTCATATCTAATTATAGATTTTGCAAATTTTCAAATCATTATTAAATAAATTCTAATTACAGTGACTTGCTATTTTTAGAAAAAACGTCATTAATAAATTTTAACTACATGTATTTCTATTTTTATTTTTTATTTTTAAGGAAAATTGTCATTATTAAATTTTAACTACACGACCTCCTATTTTGATTTGCTATTTTTAAGAAAAATTGTCATTATTAAATTTTAATTACATGTCCTCTTGATTATTTTAATTGAAGTTTTCAATAGTGACATATTTTGTATTGTATAGTAAAAAAATGATATATATTTTAATTATTTTTAATTAAGATAGATATTTTTATTATTTTTATTTAAAATGTATATTTTAATTATTTTTAATTTTGTGTTTTAATTATGCCCTTCCTTGCATTTATCTTGTATTGCTCAGATAAGGAATCACTACTCCATATTGCTTTTTAATATCACTAGAATCATTGTTCCTCTATTGCTTCACCCTTAACCTATATATCAAAACTGTGTTAAAGAGAGGAGTCGACCTCTACTTATATAGGCTGAAGAGGAGAAGAGGAGAAACTCGAAATGGTAACTTGTGTGCATTCTTTGATCATAAATCGGCGTCATACTTTAGTTCAAACACAAAACTAGACTTGAGACTGGTATACTTTAGTTCGAAAATAGAACTAGACTTGAGACTTTAGTTACAACTCAACATTGCACTTTAGTTTGAAAATAGAACTAGACTTGAGACTGGTATACTTTAGTTGGTAAATAGAACTAGACTTGAGACTTTATTTACAACTCAGCATTACACTTTAGTTTGAAAATAGAACAAGACTTGAGATTGGTACACTTTAGTTCGAAAATAGAACTACACTTTAGACTTCAGTTACAAATCAACATTACACTTTAGTTCGAAAATAGAACTAGACTTTAGACTTCAGTTACAACTCAACATTACACTTTAGTTCGAAAATGGATCTGGAATTGAGACTTTAGTTGCAACTCAACATCACACTTTAGTTCAAAAATATAACTAGAATTAAGACTTCAGTTACAACTCAACATTACACTTTAGTTCAAAAATAGAACTAGACTTGATACTCCAGTTGCAACTCAACATTACACTTTAGTTCGAAAATAGAGCTAGACTTAAAACTTTAGTTACAACTCAACTCTTTACAAGGCAATTTGAAATTCTCTTCACGGTGGTAATGTTACATGTTCCAACGCACTAGATCAATAACATTTATATCATTTGAAATATTAGGAATATCATTTGTTTGTATCTCATAGGAATTTTATATTCAACCTAACTTTTGCTAGATGCCTTGAATTTTTCTCATGGCTCATAAGGTTTTACTAGGCTCACAGAGGTTGTACGTTCCCCCTAAATTTTTCACTAGTCTATCTATGCTCACAGAGGTTGTACATTCCCCCTGACTTTTGCACTAGACTGTCTATGATCACAGAGGTTGTACGTTTCCCCTGAATTTTGCACTAGACTGTCTATGCTCACAGAGGTTGTACATTCCCCCTGATTTTTGCATTAGACTCAAATAACATCTCGTTCGTCCTGAGTTTTGGTTTGATTCACAAAGGTTGTACGTTCCCCCAGGTTTTTGTCAATACCTCACAAGACTGGTTGATTCTCCAAATCTCCCTGGCTAGCCTCAGGGTGGCCCATATGGCCTCTCATTGGAGAATGACCGTCGATGCTGCCAAATATAACACTCTCTCTCAGTGAGGGAGTCATTCTCATCCACCTCAAGCTTGCCTCTCAGCTGTACAAATTATCTCGAGGTCAAAGGCTTGGTCATGATATCAACTACCTGCTCGCTCGTGGCTATGTATTGTAACTTTTCATTTTTCCTCTGGACCAAGTCTCGGATGTAGTGGTACCTCATGTGAATATGTTTTGACCTATCATGAAATATCAAGTTCTCTGTCAATTTTATGCAACTTTGATTATCACAGTGAACAACCGTCGTCTTGAGCTTGTCACCAAATAACCTAGAAACCAATTTTCATACTACTTCCTTGCTAGCATCACTTGCTACAATGTACTCAGCCTCTGTTGTACTCTGTGCAATGGATCCTAGCTTCCATCTTGAACAACAGATCATAGCTGATCCTAATCTGAAACAGTATCCGAAAGTAATCTTTCGATCCAATGGGCTTCCTGCCCAGTCAAAATCTGCATACCCATGAATAAATATACCACCACTGAATGTATATCTCAGACCATAAGTAATGTTCCCTCTAATATATCTCAAGATTTTCTTTGCTACCACCCAGTGTCACTGTCTTGGTTCAGTCATGAACTAACTCATTGCAATCACTGCATAGCATATATTTGGCCTAGTGTGGATCATGTACATCAATGATCCAATCGGCTACCTATACATGGTGGGATCCACCAAATATGAACTTGTATCAGAATCATACAACTTCCTCAGGTTGGTAATTATCGAAGTAGACATGGATTTGCAATCCATCATACCAAACCTCTTTAGTACATCCACTGTGTATTTTCCTTCTACCATAAATAAATATCTCGCCATGTCTTTGCCATACTTCCAATCCTAGGAAGTAATGCATCAAGACTAAGTATTTCATCTATAATTCTGAGGTTATCTCCCTCTTACACCAGGCTATTATCCCTTCATCTCTTGCTTGAAAGAGATCCTCAACATACAAGATTAGTAAAATAGGTTGGTTACCTCTTACCAAACACCAAGGATTTCTTGGACTTAGCACGTTCAAATTCTAAGTCAAACTCCTAGAGTATTACGATCCATTTGGAGTATTTTCCCCCTAGCAATTGGCATGTAAGAATGTGTTGCATAGGGTTGTAGTTAGAAATTATCATAGTCTTGCAAGAAAGGATATAGTGCCAGAAACGTTGAACTACTTGGACGGCTGCCAAGGCCAGTTTTTCAACATGTAAATACTTGGTTTCGGTAGTCATGAGACTCTGACTCAAGTAATAAATGACATGTTCATCACGAGAATCATCCTTCTGGATGAGAACCATAGTGATGGTATAGTCTGAAGTTGCGAGGTAAAGGAAATAATCCTGACTGTAATCAGGTGGGAAGAGTAGTGGGGTATGTGTCAAAGACAGTTTCAAATCTTCAAAATATTTGTTGGCAGTGGTATCCCATATGAAATCAGAAGCTTTCTTGAGCAGTTGCGTAAATCCAAGAGTTATCTCAGCATAGCTTGGGATGAAATGACATAGAAATTTTTCCTTCCCTTGCAAACTTTGTAACTGGAGAAGTGAGGAAGGAGGAGGGAAATTGAGAATCGCCTCAACCTTCAAAGGATCTACCCTGATCCCTTGACATGAAACAATAAATCCTAGAAGTCGATTGGATTCTACGAAGAAAACAAATTTGTGGGGATTGAAGCATATGTGGTAAAACCGACATCAAGGAAAAATGGCGTGGAGGTGTATTGGATGATCTACATGGCACATGGAATGAGTGGGTAAGTCATTGAGATATGGCTGCACAATGTGCTTTATATCATGGAAGGCGTAATACATAGCACGCTGAAAAGTTGCGACGAAATTCTTTAAAGCGAATGGAAGTTTCCAGTAGGCGAACATGCCCCAAGGACAAATAAAAGTGGTCTTGTGTTGGTCCATAGGAATGATATTGATTTGATTGTATCCATAGAAACCATCCATCAGAGAGAAGATTTCACTTCCATCACAATCGTCGACGATTTGGTCAACGAAGGGGGTAGGAAAGTTTTCTTTAGGACAAGCTTTGTTAATGCCCCTATAATCAACTGACACGTGGATTGTGCCTTTTTTATTTTCGATCGAGACAATATTGGAAATCCAGTCAGTTAGAGCCACTGGGTAAATAAAGCCAACTTTGAGAAGTTTTTCAAATTCAAGTTTGATAGCCACCACTTTACATGGGTGGACCGGACAAAGTCGTTGTCGGATGGGTTTAGCATCTGGGTATGTCTTAATCTCATGTATCACAATTTCAAGGTCAATATTCGACATTTATTCGTAGCTACAGGTGAAGAAGTTGCGAAGTTATTGGAAAAGAGACTTGTAGGTGACAACTTCGTCATGTGAACACGAAGCTTCGATATGCACATTTTCGACAATTCCATGTTTTATGGATATTTCGAGGGGGATGGTGGGTGATATATTACTTAAGTTCCCTTTGTAGAACAAATCATGTGTAGACTCGGGAATGGTATAAATGACAACAATGGTCAACGGGGTCGAGATCCGTTGGTAACCCTCAATGGTGTGTTGTTCCAGGAAGAGGATGGAACGATGATGTCCATTGTCCCAAGGGGTGTCTTCTATGGACATAACAGACATAATCATCTCGCCCGTGGGAAAAATGACACAAAATGGATCTGGAGATAAATCACCAAGAGAGGGGGTCGAAGGGGTTGCCGATTGAATGGTCTGATAAGCAGATTCAACCGGACTCAAAGGAATTTCATTGCCATAATGAAGATGATCGTCGGGGTTGGGTACCATCCATGGGTTGTAAGACATAGGAGTTTCATGAATAGAGGTGGATATCATGTTGATCAAGGCGACAAATGGATGTGGAACATTGGGTGGTGGGATGGGGAAAGTACCCATTAATGAAGAATCATTAAGAAGACCAACACCGACGTTCTTGTATCCGAGGGTTTTTGCGATGAATGGTACATTGTCGGTACATACATCGGAGTCAAAGAAGGCCAATTGGTCGAAAATAACTACTTTTCCTTGATGTGGGAAACACACAACATGGAAAAGAGTCGACACAACTGCATGCATGGAATCAATCCAGCTATGGCCAAGTAGAAGGTTGTAATCGAGAGGAGAGTCAAAGACCTTCACTTCAACCTGGACCATTTTTCCTTCTAACGTAATAGGAAACAAAGGGAGGACACCGTAAGGCTTAAAACCAGGGCCATTGAAGGCTTTGAGCGTGTTGTGGGATTCAGTCAAAGGAGGAGAGTCGATGGCTTTCCAGTAGGTAATAGACATGACACAAGTCAAGGCACCCTCATCAATAACTGTTCTACAAATGTTTTTGTCGGAGACAATAACTTGTATTTGGAATGCGAGTTGAGGGGGTAACCTTGGACTTTGAGGGATAAAATCGCGGATGGTGCTTGGGCTAGATCTTCGACAATACTGTAGTTCTGGGTGGCACGTGCATGAGGATTGAAATCCTATTTGAGGCTGATCTATTGATGAAAACAAAGCACCAGGAAGGCTCTTGGACCCTCACTAGCTAGCTCTTCTTACAACAAATAAAATGAAAATGGTGATGAAAGAACTTTTTACAAATCCACTCAATGGTGACATGGATTGTCCAATGTAATGATGCCAATGTGCTTGTGTCAAGGATGGAGTCCTCAAAACCATATAGGCACCATAACATTACTTTGAATTCCTTGAGAAAATGAGGTGCATTCATGGATTTTTATAGCATTGCATTGGGTTATTGTGTAACTACTTTGTAGTGTGAAAAGAGGCCATTTAGGGCATTATTAGATCTTTGACCAGCCCACCATTCGGATCTAGCCCAGATTTGAGGGTCAAATCGGCTTGGGAGCTGAACCATAAGTGGTTGGGAGGCCGACCAGTTTCAAAAATGTGTCATTTAGCAGGTGCATGGACTTTTGCGCTAACAATCGTGCATCATGCGCATATGCACGTTTTCTACGTTTCTGTTCCGCGCATGTGCGCGCATGCCCAATGTATGCAAAGCACTCTTAAATCATCCATCAGGGGGCATCTGTTATTACTGAAATTTCATCCGCACATGGTTACAAGAACTCAACATTGTCAAACAGTAATGAAGTCATTCATGGACCTGAATTAATACCACAACATTCAAAAAAGGTTCAAAAACTATAAAAAGTAGTGAAAAATTGAAGAGAGCTTTGTAGACATTGGGCACACGCGCACATGCGTGGAACAGGAATGTAGAAATCGTGTATATGCGCATGATGCGCGACTGTTAGCGCAAAAATCCATGCATCTGCTAAACAACGCATTTATGAAAGTGGTCAGCCTCCCAACCACTTATGGTTCAACTCCCAAGTTGAATTGACCCTCAAATATGGGCTGGATCCGACTGGTGGGATGGTCAAAGACCTAATAATTCCCTAAATGGCCTCTTTTCACACTACAAAGCAGTTACACAATAACCCAATGCAATGCCATAAAAAGCCATGAATGCACCTCATTTTCTCAAGGAATTCAAAGTAATGGTATGCTGCCTATATGGTTTTGAGGACTCCATCCTTGACACAAGCACATTGGCATCATTACATTGGACAATCCATCTCACCATTGAGTGTATTTGTAAAGAGTTCTTTCATCACCATTTTCATTTTCTTTGTTGTAAGAAGAGCTAGCTAGTGAGGGTCCAAGAGCCTTCCCTTGGAGGAAGAAGGGACTCATAGTCCCCTTTCTTCTTGGTGCTTTGTTTTCATCAATAGATCAGCCTCAAACATTGGTGACATGGGTCTTTTTGTTCTTGTTATCTCTATGTCCCTATGCTTATGATTTTTAGTTTTTATTGCATCTATTAGTTTAATCCTTAATTATAGTTTTGTTTTTCTTTCTCTAACTCTTTTCTCTACAGCTGTCCTGCTCAGCAGACCCAACTGAGCTTGCAAGCACCTCTTATTTGCTCACCGAGGTGACGAAAGAGTCGCAACAGATTGGGGACTCCACTGGGGAAAGGTATCGATTTCCTACCTCATTTGGGTTTATTTTTCTCTTCTTTTAATTTGTTTAACTTGTAGGTGCACTAACCGGCCTAAGCAAACCTGCCAATCAGCTAATTCCAAGTTGAATTGAGAGAAATCCACTCGGATTTTTCATTCTCGGTCGGGTGCTACATATGCGTAGGTTTTTCGGCCAACTGACATGCATCGTACGCCCATGCGCCTGACTCACGGTTCTATTCTGGGCATGTGTGCTTTTTAATTTGTCTCTGTTTGCGCGCATGCGCTCTGTGCGCCTCTGTCTCCACTGGGACCCATGCATCTGTGCAAAATTTCACATTGTAAATTGTTGAGATGTGGGGAAGGCCATTTTCCCTCTTAAAAATGATTTCAAGCATGTTTTAAAGCTGCACCATACTTAGTCCCCTCATCATATAAAGGGGTTAGTCAAACATACATAGGCACTTAGGAGGATAAAATCAATTTCCCTTCTTTGCTTTTTGGCCACATGGATGGCTTGTTTTGACTTACAATATAAGTTGGAAATCATTTTTAATCACATCTAACTTA
>JASDQU010401631.1:0-10800 GCA_032191745.1 Picea mariana | reverse complement strand
ATACCCACTCACCTTGTTCCACAGCTTGGTCTCGGGGATGAAAGACTCCTCCACACCATTCTAGTCTCAGGGCCAATTTATCGAGGGAGGTTCGATCCAGCTTATCCTGAGGGCCTAGGGCCATTTTGACAGTTGGGTTTTGTTTGCAGGGGAAAGACCATCCGTTTGAGGGCTTTTCTGAAGGGTTATCATCATTCTATATTTGTCTACAGATTGGGACATCATGGAGCCATAGGGGATGTCCTGTGATTCAGTAAAACTCAGATCTAGGGAGATCTGCTTGAGATCTGAGCCCGAAAATTCTCCCATGGGGTTATCATAGCCCGATCTATATTCTTGGAGAGTTTCAGAGAATTTGGAGGCCTCCTTCATCAGGGCCGAACCAGCTAGGGTTTCAGTCATCCAGTGGGGCACACCATTCAGTGAAGAATTCAGATCTACGGGGTTTGAGAGTGGATTTGGGAATTTGGACATCTGGGTTTTCCTTACAGTTGCCCGATCTATCATTTGGCACATTTCTCGGGATGATTGGACACTTTTGGTAGCAGGGCAGAATTATTCAGGACTTCAGCATTCTAGCAGGACAGGGCACTTTCCATCTTGGAGGTTGAGCATTAGTGCGGCTCATATCTATTTGATTTAGTCTTCATTGTATATCCAGCCTTTGGAGGCTTATTTTGTATTGTCAGGAGAATTTTGTAGCAGCTCATATCTATTGCTTGTACGACCATCTGAGGTTTATGCTATATCGGCCATCTATTGTATTGATCTTACATTGCTCATAATAAAAAGGTCAGATATTTGCTTGTGCTTCTACATCTTGAATATATTGTGATATTCATGTGTTGATGAATCTTGTATAAATTAGTAGTAGTTAGTGATTCCAAGAAAGAATTTGGCTCGGGATCATTACAACAGGGAAGCCAAAATCACTTGCCCGATTCACCCCCTAACCTGACCATGAATCCATGAGGGAGAACTTGAAAATCTCCTCTTCAGCAATGTATTTCAATTCCAATTGATTCCTCTTGCCTCACACTCACATAGTGTTCATAACATCAAGGAAAAAAAAAATCAATAGTCTCCTTTCCCAGCATACTTGGCAGCGTCCTACCTCCTTACATATGTTATTTATCAATTTGCTTAGGTCTTCTTTCCCTCCCTTGGGAATTTTCGCAACTTTCTAAATCCCTGATTTTCAGGGGTTGCCAATGGCCAAATCACTGATTTTCCACTTGTAAAAAACATCCTAGAGGTAGTTCCAACATGTTCCCCACTCATGGAGTCATGGTCAGCTAAATTTAACATGGTTGTTCCATTTGTCCTCCTACAATCAATATAAAATAAAAAAAAATCATACAAGTGTCATAGTCAACTAATTAGTTGGGTCAAATCAGGTCTCTGCCCAACATTCATAATAATTAAATACAATTATCAAATTCGAATTTTGGAATTTCCATAAATGGCAAAAAAAATTCCAAATTTGAATTTACTAAAAACAAAATAAATTTTCAGCAAATTTAAATTTTAAAAATATTTTATTTTTTGGGGGATGTCATAGGCGCTCTCCTTCTTCTGGCTCGTCTGTTTCACCAGGCTGGAGCTTGGTGGTAGCAACGGTAGCACTGGGTTCCACGTCAATGATCCATCTTCCCATTTCTAGTTCTGGCTCAGAGTCAAAATCCCCATCTGATTTAGAGGCTTTCACTTCGGCCACCAACGACTGTTTTGAGTGGCAATCAGCAGTGTTATGCCAAGGGCTCTTATGGAAGTCGCACCACTTCCTGATATATTTCTTTGTCTTTCTGGTGTCCTTCTCTGCTTGCGGCTTGGACTAGTTGTTTTGATACTGTCCATATTTTCTCTGTCCTTTGTTCAGTGGGTTGGGGCCGCCCTTTCCTGGCTTTTGTTGTGAGGGGTTCCCAGGCCCAAATTGTTGCATCTTTTGTTTGAGCTTGTGCTCGATTTTGATGGCATATCGGTAGGTTGCGCCCAAGGATGAGATGTCCAAAAATTCCATTTCGGTTTGGATTTATCTATGCAGAGCACCACGATACTTGAGCACTAGATGTCGCTCCGAATATTTGATACCCAACTTGGTGTGCAAGGTATGGAAGATATTTGTGAAATCTGGCATTTCTTGGTCTCTTTCTTGCCACAGTGTGGTCCATTTGGTATACAGGTCTTCATAACTTCCGACAAGGTAGTATTGTTCCTTAATAGCATCCCTGAAAGATTCCCAAGTGGCCATGACTGAAAATAATGAGGTTTCCTCTGTTTCCTTTTTCTCACAGAAAGTTTCCCACCAATCTTTGACATGGGGAATGGCTTTGAGGAGCGCAAAAGTAATCTTTTCTCTATTCAAAAAATTATGGACAAAAAAATACACTTCTAGTAGATTCAACCACTTATCTACAGCATCTGTGTCCATCTGACCTTCAAATATAGGAATATCGAAGTTTATTTTTACCTTCAAGGGGGTGGCGCCTTCGTTCGAAGAATATGCGTCGCTTGTTGGTAGCCACCAAAGGATTTGCACGAAACTATCCATCATCTCATTCCTCTCTTGCATGAGGGCTTCCTCAATCAACAGTTTGAAAGGATATCCTATCCTATCATATTTCTTTTCTCCTTCCATGAGAGGTATCTTGGGCATGTGAGAGCTTTTGTCCTCAAGAGAAACAAGCTCGAGACCCAACTCTTTGTACTCCGACCTCGTTGGGGACATGCATTAAGACAACAAGGAGAAAACCGCTCTGATACCACTGATCCGGATTTTATGAGAAGAACGAAATGAATACAGATTATTAACAGGTTCTTAACACAAAATAACAAAGATACAGTAAAATTGGTTTTCTATTCAATAACGAAATAAGCTGAAACTGTAAAATGCAGCGGAAACAAGCTTGCTGGAATGGTGGCGGGTTATCTCTGAGAAGAGATGTGACATCAGCACGCATTCGTAAGAAGAAGGTTACAATGAGGATTTGAAGGCCTTTTTACAATAGCAAATAATGTCAAAAACCCTATACATCCAAAAACCTAACCCTAGGAGATGAAGCGCCAAAAGTCATGTGGGCCTCTTTTGGGTAAGTTAGTACATCAACTTCCTGGGATCGTAACTTTTGTAGACGATCTTCGTTTTAGGTGTGTGATATCTTGTTGGAAAGGTATCGTTGAGGAGATTAATTTTCGGCGATCAATCATTCATACAATTATCATTGAGGAGATCAATCCCGAAAAACCTTCATTTAGGCCCTCAAAATGGCCTCGGAAGTTAAAACTGCTAAAAATAGTAAATTGCCAAATTTGTCAGAAAATTGTTTTGAGCCAATTGGAAAAGGTGGGTGGCCACTGATATCCATCTGGATCAGTGATCCTAAGGTTTTAGTTTTGAAACATGTTGAACAAGTAGCTTACAATTCGTCATATGGTCATGAAATATGGGAAGAGGAATCCTTTACTAAAGATGCTCAGAATTGGGATGAGGTTTTGGAAATTTGGAAGAGAAACCATCATATAATTGTGTTCAAATCTTTGTCCATAGATGAACAAATGTTGGAAATAAGCCATGGTTTAGTTGTTGAGAGAGAATATGAAGAAGCACGAAGACAGGAAGATATTAGATTGAAAGAAAAAGTTGAACATAAAGTCATTCAAGAAGAACATTCTAGATTACAGAAGAACGAGAACTTCAATGTAAAGCAAAAGAAGAACTATGGAAGAAAAAAGAAGAAGATGTTCTTTATGAGGAACTATAGAAGAAAATAAGAGTTGTAGAAGCTGAATAAAGAAGGAGAGATTTTCGAGAGAAACTTAATAGAGAAAGATAAGAAAAAGATTATAGGAAGAAGAGAAAAATAGAGTTGTTGAGGAATCAAGGTAAGAACAAGAAAAGAATTATAGAAGGATGCAAGATGAATTATTGTAGTAGGATATGGAAACCAAGAAAACATTGGATCAACAACAAGAAACTCAACTTGCAGGTGCTCCTAAAAATATTATTGATTTTATTGAAAAAGAGGATGATGTGTCCAAAACAAGCACCCAAATAAAGGAGGAATTTGCTAATAAAATAAATGACCAAGCAACTACTAAAAGTGAAGAACCTGAAGAAACATGAACAATCGATTGAGGTAAAGGATTGGAAGATGTTTAGGTAATAGACAAAGTTAAGAAATCATAAATAAGCAATTTCACACTCCAGGTAATTTAGAAAACATTCTATCATAGGGTGATAAACCTATTTCCTAGCCTTTTGATGAAGTTGATAACTTATATTCCATTTCATATGATTATTGTAGACAATCTATTGTTAAGATAACTCATAGGAAGGAAACAATAATTGTGGATAATGCTATGATATGTACTTTTTATGAGCTCATAATGGTTACCAAAAAGGAAGAGGTAAGTGAATTGTTATCCGTTGGAGTATCCATCTCTCAAGTTACCATTGACAAAGCCAGGGATGATGAACATGAAGTTGAAGGCATGAAAAAAGAAATTGATTTCTTCAAGAATCAAGTCAACTACTATAAAGAATCATGAGATTTTGTCACCCCATTTGTGGAAGAAGTTTTAGATATAGATAAGAAAGATGAGAAAGTCAAGAGGAATTTCTTGGTCAAGATCATAGAACCTCAAGAAAAAACTTTGCAGTTGTCAATCGTGCATAAATAAGTTCTAAGATGGAATGCAAAGCAAACCAAAACATAGGATCAGATTGAATATATACAAGAAATTTAGAAGGGTCATGGTGAATAGAACCATGATATTAGAATTTTGACAGAGGATGAGATGAATAAAATAAAAGGAACAATATGGTACTAGGGAGAATTGGCTACACCATATTAGGGTCAAGAAAATGATGAATGGGCTACTTGTTCAAAATTTTGGGGCTCTATTAACAAAGTCACGGTGGAAAATTGCTTTCCCAGTTTTGGCCAAGTGGAAGAGTTTCGACCAATGAATGAAGAGTGTTAGTAGAATTCAACAATATCAATGATAAATGGGAATAAGACATCAGAGCAATAACTTTAGTAAGCCACAAATACATGCAAAAATATCTCATTGGAGAAATTAAGATGGTTTTCAGGATGGAATCTCTACTTCTAGAAATACAAATATTTACTCAGCAATTTAAAACTAAGAGAGAGAACTTGAGCTTTCCCATGGATCAACATTCTTTCCCATACATTCAATTATGTGAAGAGTTGTTCAAACATTGGGTTTGATATGATGCCAAGCATACATCCATCTAGTCTCCTAGTTCGTCGACATTGTGACAGCATGCAAAATCTTGCTTTTCTAATTTTTTGGCATTATTCTTTTTTAAGTTATAAATAAAGGGGGTAGAGAAAGCGGATTTTTGGCTCTAAGGCGGTATTTTGAAAGAATTGTAGTGAAGAACTATTTCAAATATAATTTCTAGATACTTTAATTGGAGTCAAGATGTTTTTGTTTTTTCAAGGAATCTCAATACCTTTATTGTTTTTCGTGGATTATTCTACTATTGTTTAAATGTCTCAGTCATCCAATAAGAATTTCAATTAGTATTAAGTTATCTTTACATGATTGAATGTATTGTTATTATTTTCAGCAAATGCTTTGTTAGTTATCTTTTTTTTGGAATATTTGTTGAATTAATCCTAGGTATTTAATTTTCATCTCTCTCAACTTTATGTTATTTATAATTCATGAATGTTACTACATGTAGTAAATAGTTCTTAAAGTAATTACTTCTAAGAGAATCAAAATTTGTGGTTCATATTCATCAACTGCTCTTATAGGTTATCCTATAGGGCATATTTATTGAAACCCATTATATTAGTTTACTTTCTACAACTATTTATAAAATTGGAAAACATAAAAAGAGAAAAAGAAGAACTATTAAATCCCATCGAATGGTTGTCAGACCAATAACTCAGAGGATTATTCCATACCAAATAAGGAGGAGTATAATCGGGCCTCATCCTTGGGTTTAATCCCTACTATTGAGAATTGGGAATCTAGCTCCCTCAACATGACACAAGAAGGTGCATCCTACACACTATGCCCATATTAGGATATAAAATATTCACTCAGAATTCAATCCCATATTTGACATGAAAGTCCCTTCATTCTAAAACTTGGAGATGGTCCATCCTAGAAGACAATGAAATCAAAATCAAATTTTATTCTATTCGTGTTCAATGAGATCCCAAAAACTATGTCATCACGCATCAAACCTACAAAAGGAAGTGTGGTCTACTCTCTTTTGCTAGGATCAATTTCTTCTTAGCATGGACAAAATTATCTACAATAAGCATCCAACTCTAGAATATTCAGATGTTGCAGTTTTTCAATCAAAATTCCTTCATTCCTCTACTAAAAAAAAGACGTGTATATCTATGTTAAGGTAGTGTGTAAGTGCTTCACTATTGCACTTTTTATTACCATGGACAAGGAATCAAATGCATTGAATGTAATCTTACATGCCCCTACATGCTAGTTGTAGGAGACGTGATCATTGATAAGCTAGTTCACCTTCAGGCTAGTCATTCTTCAACCAAATTGTAATGAATGAAACATCATCCCATGACTTGTATCCCTCTGAAATCTCTCTAGTTTCCATCGAACAACTACTTACTTCATTAGTGAAGTTGACCTCTTGTGTTGTTTCCAATATGTGGTTACTTTATCCTCCTTGGATTTCCAAGGTAAGGATATCTTCATATCATTTAGAATTCAATTTATACACTCTTGTCTTGGTTGCACAGTTTCTACGGTGAAGCTTTGGATGAAGTCACCAACACTTGTCTTCCCAATGTCCACTAAACTTCTAGTGGTGGAAAAATTTATTGTCATTGTTGTATGTACTTATTGACATAATATTTTCCTCCTTGTGCCTTTGAATTTATTGTTGGTTTGGGGAATTATTCTTTCCATTCCTCCTTTGAAAATAGTCTAGCTTGTGGCATGTGGTTTGATTCTCCCAATAATATGCCACATGCCACAAGCTAGAATTATGGCATTTCCCATTGCAGAAATAAAAAACAAGGTGGGGGGAAACTTACCTAATCCATACCTATGTTCCTTCTTATTTTCTCTCGTTGGATGGATTTCCACTTCTTCTAAGTGTTGGTGTAGGTTGAGTCTTTTCACCTTTTTCATCACTTCTCTTCTTCAATTTATGATAAGAAGGATGAAGTGGTGGTATACTACTATCTTCATTTTCTTATGGCCTTTCTTTTAATGAGAGAGACAATTCTACCATCATTTTTCCTTCACAAATGCGATCTTGGTGTTCATTTCCTTTTCCTTTATGTCATCAAAACCTAGGACTTCATGCTTAACCCTTGGTCCAAATAAAATGTCACTTAAGATGCCTTGTCTTCTCTTGCCTAGCCCTTGTCCATCATAACCCATTTTCCCTAACAATTTCAAACTAATGCCTCTAGTATTATTTTAAAATTCACCAAAATGATCTTGAGAAAGGTCTAAAAATATGAACTTACCATGCTTTAATATGTCATGGAGCTAACTTCAACAGTCGCAATGGAAGGTGGCTTTGATTCCTTGGTCTCTTGGATGATTTCTTGTAGATTTTCCAATTATTTTTCCTTCTCTTCCAACTCTAGTTGCAGTTGAACCATCATTTATGTGAGCGTGTCCTCCTACCAAATATCTATTTAGATAGCCTTCTCTCCCAAATTCACAGGCTACATTATGCTCTTCTCCAAATATACCATGATAGTTGTGAGGGAGTCTTGATGTTCATCAAAATGATTCTTTAGCAATGGACATAGTCTTGTCGAGGTCTCAAGGTTCTTCCCCATATTTGACATCCTATGGTTATGCATCCAAAACTTCTCCTTCAAGTGTTTGTTCTCTTCTCAAAGATGAAAATTGATGGCATGTAGGTCTTCCAACCTTTTTTTGGATAGGCATTTTGGCTACGTTTTGGGATCTGCGCCAGAAGAAGTCAAAGAATCAAAGGTAGTTAGAAGATGGATCGAAGCGTGCGACGGGAGTAGACTTTGAGGAGTCAAAGAGTGCGATAGAAGGATGCACGATGAAGAAGTGCACAAAAGGCGGAAAATGGTTATAGACAGTTAGGATTTTGGGGAAATTTTGTCCACTTTTGTAAATTTCTTAGCCCTATTTTGATGTATAAATATATAATGGGATTTTGGGTAGAAGAGGTTCGAAAAAAGTTAGTGGGTAGAAAAGTTTTAGTAAGTTCGACATATGAGAAGTTCTTAATGCTTGTTGGGTAAGGGAGTCGAGCGAAAGGAAGAATTTGAGGTATGACTGAGGAGTGAAGCTTGCACTGCAGTAGAATGGCTAGGCAGGTTTGGGTAATGTTATTGTTGCAGATTTTGTAGCGCAGTGTGCAATTGCAGAGAATTATCAATGAATAATAAAAGAATCCAGTCATTGTGGACGTATCCCAAGTTGGGTGAACCATGTTAAACCTATGTGTTATGAATGTGGTGTCTTTTCATTTTATGATGTTTAATGCTATGGTACAATGATGATAATTGTTGAATATACTATTCATATATGATGTTATAAGGTTGCACACTGAAGTATCTAGTAATTGAATGAATGTGAAGTGGGAGAATGTTGTGCATAGGATATGTTGAATGTTAAGTAACTATCAAGTGATGGGAAATATGCACATGGGTAAATGATAGTAAGAAAATGAAGAATGCCTCACTTCTCCTCATCACTATAGAACCCTAGTTCCTGCAACCCCTCTAGATGCCTCGAGTGAGACTTCACTTGCTATGCAGGTGATGCCAAAAGGGCCAATGTCTAAGGGTTTTGTTGGTATATAGATGATTAACCCTAGATCTTCCCATTGCGTGCCAACAAATGCTTTTTTTTCAGGACCGAGAACTCTAATTGAGGGGAATGTTTTGGTCCAACTACAATGTCACTTAGGGTGCCTTGTCTTATCTTTCCTATCCCTTGTCCATCGTAACCCATTTTCACTAACAATTACAAACTAATGCATCTATTATTATTTTCAAATTCACCAAAATGATCATGAAAAAGGTCTAAAAAATATGAACTAACCATGCTCAAATCTGTCATGGAGCTAACTTCTACAGTCACAATGGAAGGTGGCTTTGATTCCTTCGTTCTTAGTCTCTTGGAAAATTTCTTGTAGCTTTTCAAATTCTTGTTCCTTCTCTTCCAACTCTAGCTACAGTCAAACCATCATCTAAGTGAGCTTGTCCTCCTAAAAAATATCTATTTAGATGGCCTTCTCTCCCAAATTCACAGGCTACACTATGCTCTTCTCCCAATATACCATGATAGTTGTGAGGGAGTCTTGATGTTCATCAAATCGATTCTTTAGCAACGGAAATAGTCTTATCAAGGTCTCAAGGTTCTTCTCCATATTTGACATCCTATGGTCATGTATACATACCTTCTCCTTCAAGTGTTCATTCTCTTCTCAAAGATGAACATTGATGGCATGTAGGTATTTGAACCTTTTGTTGGATAGGAATTTTGGCTAAGTTTTGGGATCTGCACTAGAAGAAGTCAAAGAATCAAATATAGTTAGAAGATGGACCAGAGCATGTGATGGGAGAAGAATTTGAGGATTCAAAGCATGCGACACAAGGATGTGTGATGGAGCAACGTGAAAAAGGAGGAAAATAGTTATAGACCATTAGGATTTTGGGGAAATTTTGTCCATTTTTGTAAAGGGCTTAACCCTATTTTGATGTATAAATATGTAATGGGATTTTGGGTAGAAGAGGTTTGGAAAAAATTTAGTGGGTAGCGAAGTTTAAGTAAGTTCGACATATGATAATTTCTTAATTCTTGTTGGGTAAGGGAGTCAAGTGAAAGGAAGAAGTTGAGGCATGACTGGGGAGTGAAGCTTGCACTGCAGTAGAATGGCTAAGTAGGTTTGGGTAATGTTATTTTTGCATATTTTGTAGCACAGTGTGCAACCGCAAGAGAATTATCAATGACTAATAAAAGAATATATCCGTTGTGGACATAGCCCAAGTTGGGTGAACCATGTTAAACTTTTGTGTTATGAATGTGTTGTTTTTGCATTTTATGATGTTTAATGATATGGTGCAATGATGATAATTGTTGAATGTAATGTTAATATATGATGTTATAATGTCACACACTGAAGTATCTAGTAATTGAATGAATGTGAAGTGGGATAATTTCACGCATAGGATATGTTGAATGTTACGTAACTGTCAAGTAATGGGAACTATGCACATGGGTAAATGGTAGTAATAAAATGAAGAATGCCTCACTTCTGTCAGAAAATTGTCTTAGGTTGATGGATTTTTGGTTGTCATTGATGTCAACCATTGGAGAGTGATATTTTATATTGATGTCAACCCGTAGTGATTGATGTCAACCCTTGGAGAAAGTCTGGTAGCGAATTCTGGTAGCACAAAGGTTTGGGTAGTGGACCCAATGTTGTTTCATGTATAATGATATTACTTTTATATATTTGAAGGTAACACTATTTTATATGGATATTACATGTCATTCCATTTCCAGTGGTATGTGGAACGTCACATAACTCCTCACGGTTAGAGATTTATTTCCATGTGAAGTTGGAGAACTCAGGTTTGGGTAATGGTCCCAAGTTTGTTCGATGGATAATGATACGAGTTTTTATATATTTGCAAGTAATACTATTCTATATGGATAGTACATGTCATTCCATTTCCAGTGGTATGTGGAACGTCACATAACTCCTCACAGTTAGAGATTTATGGCCATGTGAAGTTGGAGAACTGATCCAGGTGGATATCGGTGGCCACCCAC
>JASDQU010401629.1:0-10859 GCA_032191745.1 Picea mariana | reverse complement strand
GCATACCATCCAACATAACCATGGTTCCATGAGAAACAAAATACTTTGCACAAAATGCAGCGAGCTGTCCCTTTGTCTTTGCTTGTCTCTACTGATCAAATGCTGCAACTACTGCCAAATGATCACTGTAGCCACCACAGCATGACGTGAACTCCATCTTTGCTGCAAAGGCTCGTCTTTTTCTTTTTCATGTGGTGCCATTGGTAAAACAAAAGGATCTCTGTATCCTAACGCACAGGCTATTGTCAAAGCAGGATCAAGGCAGATCAATAATATTGCAAATAAAAGCATCTTGCTTGTTGAGGGATGAAGTGGTAAGCAACCCAGTTGTTTTCCTAGTTCTGTAAGATTTTCTTTACGGGTTAAAGCCCAAATAACTTGGAGCTTTTTGAAATCTGTTATGCTTTCATTTGCACTTGCTAGCCCAACTAACATATCAATTCACATCCATTGCTTAGGTAAAGCCTGAACTCATCCTCCAAATCAGCCATGTCAACAGAAATGTTTTTCCACAGTTTAGTCTCCACAAAAATAACAATATGGCTCCTTTACATTCTTGTCAAAATACGGGTATGGATTTGGATCGCAGTATGCTGGCAACTTTTCAAACTTCAAGAGAAGATGACGGAAACGTGATTGAACTCATTGCCTTCATATCTTCCCAGACAGCATCCGATTGACATTGTGCAGTCTCACGCTGTCCACCAAGTGTTTTTACAACAGTGACAAGCGATGTCATAAGCTAGAGTCCAACCAAAGTCGTAATCTATCGAAAAACCCTTGGAGGAATACACAAAAGAACAATGATATAATCTACGCATTTCTCCATGAAAACTTGATCAAACAGAAGTCCATTCTGGCACTCAAGGGTAAGACTGTCCAAAAATGATTGGATCCAAGATAGTCTTCTATATCGCCATCTACAGCCAAATCATCAAATCCCTGTTTTGACTTTACACCAGCCAAACCCCCATCAATGCAAATAACATTTGTTGAAGAGGATGCGTCAATAAGAAGATCTGGAACCCATGGCTTTAACGTACTCGAGTTCTTCAGAAACAGATATAGCAGTTTTGCAGCGTATATACAGATGAAAATATATTTCTAATGGACTTCTGAGATGCAGAGCATTCCTCAATTTGCTGATTCAGATACAGAATAAATGTAGATGCAAATTTTAAACATCTGCCTGTGTCACCAGACTTAAAGCATTGATATCAACAATTAACCTCAGACATTTTTCATTTATCCTGGCCATGAGAACAATCCTCCAAACAAAAAATACAGATGGGAAACCCTAGAAACGCCAAAAACTTTCACAGGTCGCCTAAATAGAGAGGTATTCAGATCTTGCTCTGAAAAAGTCAAACCATAATGCGAAAAGACCAAAGTTACCTCAGTATGATTCATGAATCTAAGGAAACCATCGATCATGAGCGTGGCAAGTGTGGAGGGAAGCATTTACAGCTGTAACCACCGATATCTATTGCTTAACCAATGTATCGATCATACCAATGATTACAAAAATAGCCATAGGCATTGCATATGCACGAAATATCCATATATCTTATGAACCAAAGTTTGAGTAAGCCTAATAAGAGGCCAATCAAAACTAATGCATAGCGAAATCCATTTTCACAATCGATCTAAGAATGTCAAATGAGTATACCCATGTGTGCGAGTGTTATACCATATCGTTCAAACACCGATATGCAGCTCAAAACCTACAATCATGTTCCCGCCAATGCATTAATCAAACGTTTAACTAAGGCGTCCAAATGATATTGCATAAAATTGATATGTCAAGAGCTATGATAAGGACCAATAATAAGGATCACAAAAGATAAAACTTGACCCCCATGCAATTCAATGAATCAATGTTCAGGCAAGTCACAAAATACGAATTCAAAGGCTAAATATCTTCAATAAGACCGAGTTATGCAATCCATCGAAGTATGAAAACCGATCAAAGGACATTGCCGATCATGTAAAGATCAATAAAAAGATAGGTGCAATAAGCATGATGACACAAAAGATATCGGCAGTTCAGATAATGATCGAAGAGTGACCTCAAAAAGAGAAATTTCCATGTTTACAATTGTGAAGACTTAGCGAAGAAAAATGTGCGAAAAGGCGCAAAGAATAAGGCCGTCGTTCATTTGAAATTTGCAACGGAAAATCAATGTTTGTGAAACATTGGTGTAGGCAGCTTATGAGGTAATGAAAAAATGTGAATTGGCTGCCAACATATAGTTTCCTTTACTACAAATCTAGGTTGCTTTTGGAATTGAGCATATATAGTGCGTGGTTACCTTTGAAATAACAGACTTCCCTGGGTTGACAATTTATGTAGCACTTGGTTGTTTAAATCAATTAAGCAATTATAGTGACCAACACCTAGCACATTTCAGTGTCTTGTTCTTTCTTCTACAAGATGCTAGAAGGTCTAATGCCCATAGCAATCTTTCCCATCTCTCTCACCAAGTCTTCCTCCTACTCATTTTAAGCTCAACTTACTGACTAAAGTTATATTAAGACCTCACCTGTTGATGCATAGCCTAGTCCAGGGTTCTGAGTTAAAGCGATATTGTTCTGAGCTTACTTCCATTTGATCACCCTTTATATAAACAAATATGTGACATAAAACTGATGGGCGTTGGGCTCTGCTCCTGCTGCAATCCAAGAGTGACTTCTGACGCTAACATTTCTGGCACCGTTTCTAGGGACGAAGTTGAATATTTTCCCTAGGTAGAATGACAACGAGCTTCTGATTCTGAAGGTGCATCAGACATCAGAACCATTGAATATTTCACTTGCACATGGCGACTCCTCTGAGGAGATTCCACCTGGTAACTCCTCGGTTGTAGTGCCTCTGGCTAAACCTAGTAGCTCTTGGGAGACATAAAGTTTAGCTCTAGTCTTTGATGGTGAACAAAGAATGGACACACACAATCTGCATAGCATTCACCTGGCGACTCCTCATTTAAAGACTCCACTGGAGGGGATTCTGTTGACAAAAATAAATCCATGTCGAAGGGGAAGACCAAGTATCAATTCATGATCTTGCTGCATGAAGTCATGTGTTTCTTTATTAGCTCATTCATTTCTTTCCCTTTACTTATAGAGAAGTTTTTCCTCTGCTTTGTAGATTATGATGTCCTTGAGCCTCCTCTTATTCACTCATCCTTGGAAGAAGAAAGCATACCCTCTTCTTGTGTTGTAGATACTGATCTTGTGCCTTCACCTCTACCTATCCATGGAGATGAGATCTATATCACACCTCCTCCTGAAGTTGAGCACTTTTGTAGTCCTAAGGAGGTTGAGAATAATTCACAGTCTTCCCAGACCTTGTTACCCCCTATTATTCCTGCTTAACCTCCCCAACCTCTTGTTGAATCCCATGATCAACCCACATCTTGTCAGATTAAAATCAGAAATAAGTTGTTTAAAACCCTGAGCCCGCCATATCACCTTAACCCTTATCCTAATGATTCCTTTGAGTATCTTCCTCGGTTTTCTGGGGAGGATCATTTTACAGATGAGAGGCATACATAGGCCTTTGAGAACTTTATTGATCAGTTTGAGATCATTCACAAGGATGTTTTCATGAGGTTGTTCTCACTTTCCCTGTCTGGAGATGTTGTTGTGTGGTTTAGATGTCTGGAGGCTGGTTCTATTGGTTCCTGGACCAAACTATACCATGCATTTTTAAAGTGTTGGGGTGAGAACAAGTCCCTCGATCAATACTAGTCTAAGTTTAATTCCTTTAAGAGAGGGGAAGATGAAGCCTTGTCTGTCTTCAACATGATATTTTATAGTGTTTATCATAACATGCCTATGGATATCATACCCATAGAGACTTCTGCTATGGTGTACTATATCATGGCTCAACATCTAGAGCTAGTCCTCCTCCTGAGAGAGAGGAAATCCTCATCGTTGATACATTTGTTTGAAGATGTTTTAGAGGTTGAAGAGAACATCAGGGCTAGTAGGTGGGTTCATAAGAAGAAAAATGTGCATATACAGGAGGAAGAAGACTGCCATTCTATTTTAGATTCTGAGCAAGGATATATCAATTATGGATCATATCTGGAACAAGAACCAGGAAGTAGGTATGATTCACAGTTGGAATCAATTTCTTCATCATTTGTAGATTTTTCTATGGGCAGGAATGCATACCTTTTTGATGATCAATTTTTAGAACATTTTGAGCATGAATTAGTAACTGACTGTATTAATAGTTGTATGCTCTTAACTGATCACAGTCATCATGATCTAATTCCTGTTTCTCCTTTAGCTAATGACCATTTTTCTGGAGGAAAAGTTGCAGCTGCTGATGACCAAGAGGTTTTCCGATGAGGGAGAAGGACATTCATTTGTGAGCAGAGAAATTTTTGCAAAGGAGCATCCTGGTCTTCTAAAGCAGCCAGTATTATGTCATATTTCCCATGATCCCATGGCCATATACATGGAGTCCTACATATCATATTTTCTGAAATGTTCTTATAGCATTGGTTCACCAATACTCACAGCTGAGTATTGTGTTATGAAAGATTTCCAAGACCTCACTATAGAGCATGTTCCTTTATTAATTAAGGAAAATCCATGGGTGGAAATCATCTCTACTAGGCTTGCAGGAAGCATGGAGCAGCATAAAGAGGAAGGGTTTAGTGGGAAGCTCATCTCCTATATAGAGCCTGTTTTTGAGCAGGTGTCACATGGCATCAACTAGCCTGCATCTATCTTCTGCCCACTTGTGCACTCTGAGGACATCATGCCATAGGTGAACAACCATGAAGGACACGAGATGTTTTCTGACCAATTGAGCTCCCCTAACATTAGATATTGTGACCCTATGGGGTCATATATGGAGTTGTGATTCCAAAGGCCTTGAAGCTTATAAATTTATTCCCCTTATCATCATTTGGGGGTATCGACATCAGTCTATGCCTTGTGTTCATTTTGCTATCATACCTCCCTAACATTAGGTGGAGCATCTGCAATAGAGAAAGGGATTGAATCACCAAGAAATCTGGGTGGATATGCTGGAAATTTGCTTTCACCTAGCCCATATATATAGTTTTAGTAGCTTAGGCTCTGTACATAAATAACCTCTTTTGAGCAGGTTTTTTGTTCTCCTGTTTTTTTTCGGCTTAATAAATGATTCCATATCCCAAACTAAGGCACTAGAATTGCAGAAGGATTTTTTAGAGCATCATAGGGACAAGTCTATCCCCCATAGAGCCTAATTTTATCACCAAATCTTGCAAGGGGGGAGTTTTTTCATTCGGATTTGGCCTTGGGGTGGAAAAATGCAAAGAAGTTGGGTAAAAACCCACTTACCATAAGTTTGGGGTGAAAAATGTTCATTGAGCTAAGCGGCAAGTAGATCTGGGTGGCCAATATCTATGTGCCCAGATCTACGGTCGGGATTAAATTATGAACCCCCCCCTGCTCTTCTGCCTTTAACACGGGGGGGGTTCAGAATTGGCGCTAAGGAGCACGTGGATCTGGGCGGCCGAGATCTGCGCACCCAAATCTATGGCCCAGATTAAATTTCAGACCGCCCCCCACTCTTCTACCTTTAATGAGGGGGGGGATCTGGAATGAGGCGATTTTCCTAAGTGCCCCCCCCCCCAACTAACGTGGTGCCTTCACATTCTATTGTCCCCATTCCTTTCATCCCTCTTATCCTCCAACACCTGTACCTCCATTCTACATGCCATTTTCACCTGTGTCGTGTCCCCTCTCCCTAACCCATCGCATTGCGACCTCCTCATCACCTTCCCGAGGCACATCACCTTATCACCTGGTGTCACAGCCCCCTGTCTCTCTGCCTCCTAGCTCTCACACCTCAGAGCCCATGAGTTCTTCCATGTTTTCCATCTGGGTCCCCCCCCAGCAATTCAGCGAAGTAGCATAAAACCAAATATAGATCACCACATCTTGCAGATGCATCTTTGACTCGGGCCTCTCTAATCCCGAGGAAGCATTTATTGAAGTGGTTAGTGGTGGGTGGACATCATTTCCACCATAAATGGACGGCTTGGAAAGGGGTTGTCATCTTGTCAACTCCTTACAGGCCCATTCTGGAACACGGTTGCGTCTGACTGAAGTGCATGATTGTCTAGAAGTTGCATGTGTAGTCTGCCAGTAAACATGCAGACATAATGCCTTCAATGCAGTGACTCGAACCAGCTGTTGTTGTTTTTCTTTGAGTATATGTAGGAATTTTTGCTAATTTTTGTAGTATCGATGGTAGTGCTAAGCTCCTGACTATAAAGTTTTCATGAAGCATTGGTTTTCCTGGTTATGTATGTATACCTGAGACTTCCTGTTTAATGAAAGTCATATTCTTTTCGCCTCTTTGTAAATTACTATGTTAAAACACTTGGAATTGGAGTATCCAGTCAAGGATCGTGATGATGCTATGATGGTCTGATTGTAGTGGTATCGTTATCATTTTTACCCAATTTCCTGTGTCGCTTTCTCCCTCTTACCCTGAGTAGCTCATTGGAAGGTTCAAGCGAGCTGTTACAGTAGCCACAATGATGCAGGTTTGATTACTGTGTCGCTGTAACTGTGTCATCCTGGCACATTTCAGTGTCTTGTTCTTTCTTCTACAAGTTGCTGGAAGGTCTAATGCCCATAGCAGTCTTGCCCATCTCTCTCACCAAGTCTTCCTCCTGCTCATTTTAATCTCAACTTACTGACTAAAGTTATATTAAGACCTCACCTATTGATGCATAGCCTAGTCCAGGGTTCTTAGTTAAAGAGATATTGTTCTGAGCTTACTTCCATTTGATCACCCTTTATATAAACAAATATGTGACATAAAACTGATGGGCGTCGATCTCTACTCTTGCTACAATACAAGAGTGACTTCTGACACTAACACGCAGTACAGGAAAGGTTGGGGATCGTTTAAGAGAAAGAGAGGATTGACACTTTGTTATAGTTGCAGAAGACCGAGACATGTTGCTAAGGAATGCCCTGGTACAGGTCTTATTTGTATTTGTTTTAAATCTGTTGGTCATGAAGTTTTGGATTTCCCTATAATGATTGCTAAAATTGAGAAGATGAAATTTAAACAAGAAAACCATGAAGAAGGTCAAGAGACTAAGAATATACTAGAGAACCAGAAAGAATCAGAGGCTATATTATTGCAGATTAAAGAAACATTGAATGATCACGGAAACATCAGTTTACCAAAGATCTTAAAAGAGAATCAGATCATAGAAACAAGAATAAGAGACTTCGACATAGACTGTGTATTGGATGCAGAAACACAGGTGAACATTATGCCAGAAAGTACTTGGTAAATTTTGGGAAAGCCTGCTATGATTGCTTCATTGGGAGGAATAGGATTGTTTAAAGGAAAGATGATAACCCTATGTGGAATAATTACTCATGTACTTATGAGTGCTCATGGAACATCGACAAAAGAAGAATTTTAGGTCATTAATTTTGTTGAGAACATCACTCCTTTTCCACTTTTTTAGGAAGGACTTGGATTGAGAGAGATCAGATCCGAAGGAAGTAAGAAGAGGAAGCTATAGAATAGAAAAAATAAGAAGTAAGGGATTTCATGGCTAAGAGAATAGCGTGCTTAATATAAGAACATGAGGACAAGTCAAAGCAATTGAGGGCCAGAGACCTGGCTATCGAAGTTGAAAGAACGCAAGAAGGATTAAATAACTTATCCATGTAGAAGAGAAGAGAACCTACTCTAGAAACAGTAAGAGAATAAGTATTACCCTTGAACCCTATGAAATACCCCCAGTAGTGCGAAGTTACTATGCTAAGAGAATATAAGAACAATAATGGAAAGAGGAATCTAGAGACGCAGATCACAGGAAAGAGAGCAAGAAAGAAAAGTTAGAAAAATTGTGAGGTTCCAGTGAAGACTTCGCAAGAAGCAGGCTTGTAGAACTTGAACCTCGCTGAAATAGCAGAATAGCGCATACTGGCACTTCGCCATGACCAAGCTATATGATCGTTGGAGGCCTCCCAACCATTAGAACAACACTCTGGAATAGCTAGAAACACATTTATTGTCAGAAAGATCGCCATTAGACCATTGGGACCGTGCCATAATGGTTGGATTGAGGCATTCCTGCTCATTAGAGGAATCTGTTATGACTTTTTGTATTTAATTCATCAAATGTCTCACCAGGGAAAATTTTGCAAATTGTGATTATCTGATCCCAGAGAGAACCGATTTCTATCGTTTTGTGCTTAGTGAGACCTCACCACCCTATTTTCTTACCTTGAGTGTTTGTCCGCCTAGGCGGACCTGAGATATCCGATCTAGAGTGTGCATGTCGGATGACCTTAGTGCAATAGAGAATTATATAGAGGAGATCCTGATAGACCTTATGGTTGAGAAGGTCATGTCTACAGGAGAACAGGCCTCATCGACGAGAGGATTGCAAGCATCCTCATCGACTACACGTCGATCTGGGCCATCCTGAACTGCAACAGAGAAAATAAATAAGCACCGCGATGACCTAGAAAATGCAAAGCTCATCCTATCAGTCTTTCTCAACTACATCCCACCTCTGGATGGAGTGGTTAGTTGTGACAACGTCCTGATAGATTTCTACTACACACTGATCATTGCGTATCTCCTGAAGGGGATACATGCAGTTGGGACAGATTCTGACACTCAAGATTAGTTATTTCAAATTAGGTGACCGCAAGAATTATGGAATTCTCATGCCACATAATTACTTGAAAAAGAAAATGGGGAAGAAGATGAAGATAGTCCCCTATCCATGGACCATGGACATCGCGAGATCAACAATCCTTAATTTGATGAAGATACCACACTTTGGCAGACATTAGGAGGTGAACGCACATGTTAAAATCCTCCTGTCATGATTCCATGGCAGGTACCTATGGTTGGATAGGCGCATCACTATAGATTTGACACTGATCCACCAGATCACTGGATTGAGCATGTAGGGACCAAACCCTCAGGATTTTTACCCAGGGAAGGCTGCAGATCGTGCCCTGACAAAGCAAATAAAGGACACCTATGGAGATGTGGAGAAAGGGAAGAAGGGATATAAGGTAGCCTCCATACAAAATGGCGTAGTGTGCCTACCTTTCCAGTTGATTGTTGTTAATCTCTTCAGGAAGAATAGACCGACACAGGTCACGAGGTTCATCATCGACCTCGCAGGAAAGTGCATCGAAGAGATGCAGATGAACTGGGTGAGCTACCTCATCAACCAGTTGGAGCAATATTGTCGCGAAGTGTAAGACCAGGGCTACGAGTTTCACTTCAGCTGGTTGTTGATTCTCATTGCCTTTGTCGCTTGGAAGATGTCAGAAGGAGAAACCTTCCCTAAAGTTGAGCCATCCGAACCATTGGCCGCAAGAGTCACCACCTTGTGGTACTCGAGTGATATGGTGAAGCAGTGGCAGTCGAACATTGTCTTTCACACTTACTCTCTGCAGCTCATGCGAGCCATTGAGTCATTCCCTCGAATGACTTCGAATACACTCCATCGGTTTAGTCCAATCGTAAATTTCCACGTAGACCAACACTTTATATATATCACTTTGTGTAGGGTTGAAACCAAGGAGGAGCTGCAGTCGTACTATAAATTAACGGATGAAGACATGGAGCAGATAACTAAGGAGTGGCCGATTGAATTCCCTGTACCAGTCAAGCAGATAGAGCTCTCCAACCCTGATATAATCGAAAGTCCTATGGTCACTCGAGAAGAATATGATGGACCCAGTAGCAAGAAGAAAAAGAAGGAACAGGTGCAGGAAATAAATAGTGCATCGAAGGAAACTGCGTCGGAGTCACCTTGAGGAGGAGGAGATGATGAAGTAAACCAAGAAGAGGATGAAAGGGAAGAAGAAAAGAAAGAAAAGGGTGAAGTGACACCTCCTAAAGATACCCTTACAGAGGTCAAGACATCAAATAAAAGAAATCTTTCTCCAAAGAAACCCTTATCACAGAAGAATTCACGAGCCAATAAGCCTCAATTATAGGTTGTACTTACGGTGGATGATATCGACCTCATCATCGCAACTGTATCAGATACCTCGGAGGACATTTTGTAGTGAAACGAAGCCAAATAGGAGACAATGTATGATAGGATCAAGGCAGAGCTCAAAGGGATACAACAACCTCTCCATTCGAGCCGCACAGTTTCTATTGCGCCATTGTCATCAATGGGTATAGAAGTAGGAGATGAGCCTGCCCAACTATGTAGATTAGCAGATGCAACAGAGGCCCACCTTCGTCGAGTCAAGGAGGAAAAATAACAGGCCACAATGGCCTTGAAGAAAGAAAAGGAGGAATCCCTAGAGAAAATTTGGGTTGTGTAGCAAGAGAAGGATTACCTTGAAGCGAAGTTTGAAGAGGATAGAGAGCAGATCCAGAGAGAGAACGATCAGCTGCTCACAGAGCAGATTGGAGTTAGGTAATAAGTCATTCTATCACTTCGCTCTATTTTAGGATTGGCATAGATGGAAAAACAAATAGCTGAGAACCAAGTGGGGAAGCTCGTTGAAGCCATTCAGCAGCTCCAAGCAAGAGTAGCAGAACTAGAATTGCAAGCAGTGTCGAGATCTCCATAGGAAGTGCGAGACCAGAGGAAAGAAACTGCCCAGAGCGCAGTCGAAATAATCAAGGCATTAGTGTTAGAATGAAATCAACTCATTAACCGAAGTGCACAGACCTATGAGTGCCTTGTAGAGGACCCATAACTAAGAACATTAGAAGCACAACTTCAGGAGGCAAAGAAACAAGCATCGATAGTGCAAGTGCAATTGAAACTACTTTCAAGGGTTGAGAATATGAAAAGGTCATAGGAATAGTGCGTAGTTCAGCAGCA
>JASDQU010401628.1:0-10800 GCA_032191745.1 Picea mariana | reverse complement strand
AATGATTTCGACTCTCGACTATAGAACGACACCACTATCCCGCCTTTTTGCAGTAACACACAGCACCTCAGCTCCTGCAAGACCATCGGAATTGTCTGTTTTTTCCATGGATTTACAGTGGGTACTTGCCGCTGCAGATCTGCGAATGCCCTGTAGCCATCGTATCCGTTTACGTGATCACCGGTCTGTGAAATTGCCGCCCGGTCCGTGATTGGACGAGGAGGGAAGGATGGAATTTTACGGCCAAACTGCCCGTCACGAGGCATTTTGGCGGTCGAATACAGTCCGAAATACAGGAAAACTGTCATGAAAGTTAAGTAAATTGCTTTATACGGTTAACAAAATTGTTCAAACCGTCATTAACAGGCGATCTGGTTTCAAATTCCAGCCCGTGTACAGTCTCTTTGTGTGCTTTCCCCTCATGGGAGGACCTCCGCTATCATAATTTGAAGTCTTTTTGACCTTGTTCTCTCAACCTCCATCACATCAAAGGACACGCATCCATCAACTACAGTGATTGTATCATAGCAATGATTGTACTCATTTTGGCATTGTCCTCGTGACCTCCATCAAATCACAAAACACGCATCCATTAACTACAGTGATTGTATTCATAGCAGTGACTGTACTCATGTGATTTGGAGTAGTTGTGGTAAATATTACATGGAAATTATTTTTTCCTGGTAAATATAATTATGTTTGTCTAAATATAGTTAATTATAGATTTTAAAACAAGATTAGAATCTTGGATGAGAGGATCAAAGTTTAGGAAAGCATAAGATTTTATTACATTTTTAAATATAATATATGATGTTTATCTAGGATTAGAATATCATTTTATATTCAGTGAATAAAAATGAAAATGAAGAAGCAATTTGGGATGTTCTCATTTTAATGAAAAATTTGGGGATGTTCTCTTTTTAATGAAGAAGCAATTTGGAGATATTCTCATTTTAATAAAAGATCAAATATTTAAAAGGTTGATTGTCTATGTGATAGGATTTTTTCTAAATATGATATTGTTTGTTTTTTATATGTATCTACACGTCACGATTATTTGAATATACAAGGACATGAGCATGAGCCCTAATAACTAGCCTCGAGATCTTTGGGCTAACAAATTTTCCAGCTTCTTTAAAGGGGGATTTTTTTTGACAGAAACTATCGCAATTTATTCCATTAGAGGCTCGACATTTTCTTCCCATGTTACCTGTTGAATATTTTCCCCACTGATATGTGTTTATTTGATCTGCTTGCTAAATCGATAGGTGGTGAAGGAGGTGGCTAGAAAATTTGATCAAATCGGATATGACAAAATAACAATCTTGATTTTAGAAAAAAAAAAAAAAAAACATAGTTTTTTATTACATGGAATGAACACGTATTGGACAAAACAACAAGTGTCTATCAATCTGTTCACTTAGTTTATTCCTTATGAAAATGAACCTGAATGCCAAGCAATGACATTTCTAACACTATAATGGAATGAGCAGAATAGCGTTATAATCTAATTTTAGTTGTAATAATAAAGAGACGTCTTTTGTCTTGCTTCCACTAAAATAAAAAAATGATATGCTTCCATAATTTATTATTAAACACTTTGCACTCTCATACTTTGCACTCTCATGTACATACCCCATTAAAATAAAAAAATGATGTACTTTCATAATTTATTATTGAACACTTTGCACTCTCATATACATACCCTATAGTTTAGGGATGGGCACTTTGCACTCTCATGTATATACCCTATAATTTTATCTAGAAATTACTAAAAACAATTTCTCAAATAAGTTCACTGAAGAATAAGATGGTAATGAGGAAGAAAACACTTCTCCTCACACCTACATAAGCTATAGTTTTATTTAAAAATTATTAGAAGCAACTTTTAAAATAGGTTCACTGAAAAATAAGATGGTAACGATGAAGAAAACACTTCTCCTTTCAACTACTTGAACTAAACTTAAATGTTATAGAAACCTCACCTTTATTGGTTACATTTCATATTGGTGAACTAAACTTAGTTAAATGTTATAGAAACCTCACCTCTATTGGTTACATTTCATATTGGTGAGAGGATCGTATAGTTCATTATAATTGTGTTATCTGCCATTACTTGTGCTTTGACATATAGATCTCTAAACACCTTTTCTCTCAGGGAAAACAATGGAAATTTTTGAATTTCATCAATAAAAGCATTTAGTTAATACATTTATATTGAGTTTTAAAAGCTATCGAGTGATGTGCTCGTGTATTCATTGGGAAGAGGAAAGGATGAACAAAGAAACTCAACGAATGAGAAAAAGGCTTGTGGTTAAAATTTTACAATTTTTTTCTCACATATCAATTACATTTAAAATGTTTCTTATTATTAAAAATTGTATAATTGTAATTTATTTGAGGATATAAAAAACCATATAAAGAATTGTATTCTTTTAATTATATAATATGATACTTTAGATTTCTGTTATCATTAATATATAAGCATTTCTTATTATAGTTAATATATAAGAAAAATGTTACTATTATCATTAGTATACAAGTATTTCTTATCAAAGAAAATATAGCTTATAAATATTCTAATTGAAGGGATATTTTAAATACTTTTATGTAGTTGAAAATATGTAATAAAGTGTAATTCAATGTTCTCACCAAAGTTAGTTTTAGAGTCAGAAGCTCTATCAATGTCCCCCATATGGATATGGATCCGAACTCAATATGCACCATAAGGCTACATCCTTTCAACGGAACCAGTAATCTCAACTAAATCAAAGTCCATGTTCCAAACGTCCATTGCTAATTCCCGCCACTTTTACCAAAAACTAAGAAACTTGAGATGTACAAAGGTCCGCTCACACAGAGAATATCCAATATAAATAGGACAGTACACAATAATCCATTAAAGGATAGTAAATATTATATAAATGTATAAGACAATGAATAGATGAGATGTTGATTACAATGAGAATGAGGACCTTATATACCCACACGGAGGTGCCCTTTCATGAAGAGATGTGACCTTTCATCAAGGAGGTGCCTCTTCATTATTAATCATTAACTCTTGATTATTTATTATTATTTATATTTTGTAATGTATTTACATTTATTATTATATATTGTGTTCATAACATTACCTTCCCCTTAAAAATGTTTTGTCCTCAAAGATTACTTATGGAACACTTATCTCTTACTCTGGCTTGTAATAATTGTCTCTTGATTCTCTATTCCCGAATTAGTGATCGTTGAGGACTTGAAACGATAGGATCTTCTAAGCATTGAGCAGGACTGTCGAATTGTAAAGGAGTCTGCCCACCCTAATTCGATCTTTTGCAGAATTGGGCATTTATAAGGTTCTTGGAATTAATTTGATGTATTTCGACTCCCATGATAGTTTCTACTTTGAGCACCACTTGTATTGGAAGTAATAGTCTTCAAAATATCGGTCATTTGTTTCTATTGACACATTGATTGGCCGAAGTATCGAATTTTGTGATTAGGATGTCGATAAGGCATCCTTGCAACTTGATCTTTACTTCGTATACTTGTAGTTTTTTCTTGATTAACTTTTGGAATTGAGTCTTCTTCATACCTTAAATTGTTTCTACTTCAACATTTGAAGACCTCTTTACATCAACTGGATTTACATCATTTTGAGTTTTAAGGTTGATTGGGTCTGTATTAATTCCCTTATTCGTAATTGAGATTTTTACATCTAAAGACTTCTCTAGTTCCATAGGTTCAGTCATTGTTTCTTTATCGAATATTGATGTTTTGCAATCTAGCTCTCCTTGTAAAGACTTCTTATCATGCTTAAGATTTTTAATTTGTGTTAGTAATTTATGATTATGTCGTTTTAAACGTAAAAGCTTTTCTTTATCTTATAAATTGTCGTCTTTATTTTTTTATTCTAGATTCTCCTTTCTTTCGCCTTTTAAGCTTTTAATTTGTTCTAGTAACTTCTAATTAAGGTTCCAAACTAATATTGATAGTGTATATGATGGTGGTGTCTAGATAGGCTTGATGGTTGTACGGATCGGATTGTACAGACTGAAAAAAATTTGTAGATGACAGTAGCTACAACATATGTACGGAACTGGCGATTAAGGCAACGCTGATTTTGGAATGTACGAGTTGTGTACGGAAGCAGTATCGGTTCAACAGATTGGCAACGGAATCACCTTTTGTTTGTTGATTCATAACAGAGAATGACCAGTGGGAAGCATACAACAACGAGTGTATTGTCTTTAATAAAATTAGTGGTTGTACAGTCAAAGCAATTATTTGTCAAGATCTTGCGGATTGTACGGATAGAAATCATTGGCGGCAATACAAACAACGAATTATTTTTTTCTCGGCTGATTGTATTTTTCAACTAGTTTTTTTTGTTATTGTTTTTTTTCCTTAATTTTACTTCGTATATTTGGTTTCTTCGATTTTGCAGCGGAACTTTGATTTTCTTCAAAACAATTTTTTATTTCTTCAAGCTCCAATGGAAACGGTTTATTTCTTCAATGTAATTTTATATTTAAATGGTCAAAGGCTTGGTTGGTGGTCAATGACCAGGATTTCTCAGATAAACTCTGAAACTATGGGGTTGGCCAAAGCCAGATCGAGACAAAGTCTAGATAAGTGTGGTGAATGGCCAAGATCATACTCGCTCTGATACCAAATGAGACGAACAACGGTTCGCTCACACAGAGAATATCCAATATAAATAGGATAGTACACAATAATCCATTAAAGGATAGTAAATATTATATAAATGTATAAGATAATGAATAGATGAGATGTTGATTACAATGAGAATGAGGGCCTTATATACCCATGCAGGGGTGCCCTTTCATGAAGAGACACGACCTTTCATCAGGGAGGTGTCTCTCCATTATTAATCATTAACTCTTGATTATTTGTTATTATTTATATTTTGTAATGTATTTACATTTATTATTATATATTGTGTTCATAACATATCAATTACATATCATAATTATGTATTTATTTATTATTACTTGTAATTTTCTTGACATATCAATTCCATTCATAATGTTTCTTACTGTTAAAAATTGTAATTTGTTTGAGGATATAAAAAACCATATAAAGAATTTTAATTATATAACATGACACTTTGTGTTTCTATTATCATTAATATATAAGTCTTTCTTATTAATGAAAATATAGCTTATAAATATTCCAATTGAAGGACTATTTTAAACACTTTCATGCAGTTGAAAATATGTAATAAAGTGCAACTCAATGTTCTCACTAAAGTTAGCTTTAGAGTCAGAATCTCTATCAATATCTCCATATGGATATGGATCCAAACCCAATATGCGCCATAAAGCTACATCCTTTCGACAGAACCACTAATCTCAACTAAAACAAAGTCCATGTTCCAAATGTCCATTGATAATTCTCACCACTTTCACCAAAAACTAAGGAACTTTACCTCAAATTGAACAACAAACATACTAATCTACATGTAAAAAAGCATTTCATTTCCAACAAAAATGTGAAGTTAAAATATATCTTATTTTGGTTTTATTTATTTAATTTCACCTTAATTTTAAAAATATTATCTATCGATTAAACTTCATTACATGTCACATCGTGTGAACATATCGTACAGTTATTCCCAAGCATGTTGAAAAGAACTAACCCTTTTCCTTTGGAACCTTCGTTGTCGATAGAAAAACCATTAAAAAAAAGAAGGATATAATCTACAAAGGTCGCTATGGGCATCTCCATTTTGAAGATCATGTTAAAGCTCTGTAATTCAAAATCCTTCCTTGTTAATAAATCTAATGTGCTAAGGAGGAAGACCCTCTTTTGTAATGATCTCGATGTGAACGACTAAGCGTCACACATGACTCTTAATAATGAATTTGCACAAACACAATGGGGCGGAGAAGACACAAAGAGGAGAGGGAGATTATTGTTTCAACCACAAATCAGAGACTACACTTGTTTACCCATGGTAGCTCATCATCCTTTAGGTGACATGTGTGCCTCTTTCTTCCTCATGTGGAAGCAGACCTGCTTTACCTCTTCCTCATTTAGAGGAAGGACAACAACATACTCACTCATTGCAACTACCATTACAGTCCCTTTAGTAGTAGAGTCACTCAATAGTGTAGTATAATCATTGGAATGGCTCGTTGGTTGTTTGGAATGACCATTTAGTTGGCTTTTTCAGGACAAAGATGAAAAACTGGAGCAAAGCCATACCATGTTTGTTTGGGAGCATAGACATCAAACCCATAAATGAGGAAGATGATTCCAGGGCTAATGAGATGAAAATCCAAAAGGTTTCAGATCTATCCCCAAACACTAGTTTTTTATTTTCCATTAGTTGCAATCATTTTACCATCGATGGCAGTCATTTTGAAGAAGGTATCGAAACATATGGGTTTCATTGGAGGTTATAGGCTCTTAATTCATCTGTTAAATGTAGAGTTTCAACAATTGGCTCTAAGAATTGGCAACCATTCAAAGTGTTAATATCAGTAGGATAAATCTAAGCAAATCGACTTACCCTACTGCATTCACCATTCTTAATGTTAACAACAGTGATAGCAAGCAATACACTTTCTCAAATGTGCACTCTAATGAATGGAGAAGGAGCACTAAGACTACCCTTTTCAAAGCCATATTGAGAGTGTCTATGAGTGCCAATACTTCGACCCCTTTGACTATGGTGCCCCGATATCAATGCAATTTTTTTGCATATATCAAGTATGATAGGGTTGCCACATTTGAGAGCACGACATAATTTAGTGTTATTCCCTTTGTTGAAATCCCTACTCTAGCACCTAGGTGTCTTGTTATCTGGTGATTTCCTTCTTGTAAATCAAATGTAGAAGGAGCACTAAGAAGACATCATTCAATGTAGAAGGAGCACTAAGAATACCCTTTTCAAAGCCATATCGAGAGTGTCTATGAGTGCCAATACGTCAACCCCTTTGACTATGGTGCCCCCATGTATATGCAATTTCTTTGCATATATCAAGTATGATAGGGTTGCTACGTTTGAGAGCACGACATCATTCAGTGTTATTCCCTTTGTTGAAATCCCTACTCCGGCACCTAGGTGTCTTGTTATCTAGTGATTTCCTTGTTGTAAATCAAATTAGTAGCTCACAAAACATAATACACTTGTTGGAATAATCAACTCAAACAAATAGTTGAAGCAATACTGAAAACCAAAATCTCATACACAATATACAAAGATATTATGGCCATTGATTAAGCTTATCATTCAAATAAATTCAAAGCTTACAAGGGCTCCCTTATTGGGAAAATGGGCCACAAATAAATATAGAAAATTTTAGACAACACCTACAAACCCTAGCAACTCATGGTTTGTTGTGCGATCTTGAACTTTCACATTTCTCGTATACGCACTTATCTCCACTGAAACCTGCATACACTTGCACAAATATTGTATGGCAAACTCTATACAACACAACCCTAATGTTGCAGCTCCAATCTATTAAAACCCACTTGTAACTTCTTATGTTCTCTCTTCTCCCTGACCTAATCTCTAGATGGAAACCCTACTCCACCTATCCAAGATCTCCTTGAGAAAAATTCCTTCTCTACTCTCTATGTCAAAACATTCGACCTTCCTTCATTAACCTAGCCTTGCTTTTATAATATTGAGTTATGCCCTAAACCTAATATCCAAAGTGATTTACAGTTGAGATTACTTCTCACCTCACTTGAGATCAATGGATAAGATTTAATTCCCTAATGCTAATATCTTTAGCATTTCATTAAATAAACTCAACTAATTAATAAAAGCACTTTACTTTAATAATTCTTTTAATTAAAGTAAAGTATCAAGGTAGAAGGCTTTGGATGACTTCCACATGTCTAGACACTTAGAATTGTGCGGACGTACCTGTCTGATGCTACAAACTTCAACACTCCCTCTTAGTGAGGAAGGTACTCTACACCATTCCAAGTTTGTCCTCGTAGAACATAAACTTCCCTTTAACCAAGGATTTGGTCAGAATATCTGTAACTTGCTCATATGTGGAAACATATTGAAGCTTGATTGCCCCCTTCTGGATCATGTCTCAGATGAAGTGATACCTGATCTCAATATGCTTGGACCTATCATGGAATATTGGATTCTTAGATATTTTGATACGACTTTGATTATCACCATATATCACTGTAGGCTCCAACTCCTGATCAAATAAACTTATAAGCAATTTGTGAAGCCAAATGTCTTCACTGCTAGCCATACTCATTGCCATATATTCTGCCTCTATTGAACTGAGTGCTACAAAAGTTTGCTTTCTACTGAACCATGTAATCACTGTTGATTTGAAACTGAAGCAACAACCTGAGGTGCTCTTTCTGTCTTCTACACTCCTAGCCCAATCTGAGTCTGAATATCCCCTCAACCTCACTCCATCACCTCCAAGATACCTCAATCCATACTCCATTGTACCTCTCAAGTACCTAAGCATGTGCTTCATTGCTATCCAATGCACCTGCCTTGACTCCACCATGAACTGACTCAAGGTGTTCACAGAAAAACATATATATAGCTTAGTGTTAACCAAATACATCAAGGACCCTATCAGTTGCTTATATATCATAGGATCAACCAACTCTGAACATGAAGTGGAAACCTTCTTCAGTTTGGTAACCATAGGTCTAGTCATCGATATGCAATCCTCCATCATGAATCTCCTCTCCTGGAGATGTCTATTGTGTACTTCCCTTGACCAAGGAAGATCTCTGCCAATATCTGACATACCTCTAACCCCAAGAAATAATGCATCAAGCCAATGTCCTTCATCTCAAGCTCTGTATCAAATTTTTTTATGCACCCTACTATAAGCTCCTCTACACATGTGAGAAACAAATAATCCATGCACAACACCAAGATGAGTGGATTATACCCAACAAGTATGAATTACAAGTTAGGATTTGCCTCACTCTTGGTAAATCCCATACTCTACAAGTATCCCTCAATCCTGGAATAGCATACCATGTGTGCATGTTTGAGTCTATATAAGTCTTTCTTAATCCTACACGCATGATACTCCCTCCCATGTACTTCAAATCCCTAAGGTATCTCTATATATACTTCTTCCTCAACGATTCCATTGAGGAAAGTTATCTTCACATCCATCTTGTGAATCCTCCACCTCATAATTGAAGCAATAGAAATAACAACTTGAATAGAAACATACTTGGCAACTAGAGCAAATGTCTCTTCATGGTCCACTCCCTCTCTCTAGGAGAAACTTATCACCACGAACCTTGCCTTGAAATTCTCGATGCCACCATCTGCAACATGCTTGATCCTGTAGAGCCACCTAGAACTCAAAATTGACTTTCCCTCTAGTCTCGACACTATGTCCCAGACATTGTTCCTCATAATAGAGTTGTATTCCTCTACCATGGCATCCTACCAAACCTATTGATTCGTTGCTTCCTCAACACTGGAAGGCCCAACATCAATAATTCTACTCATAAGCACCATATAGTTCAAAAGATTCCTCAGAGGCTTGCTCTACCTGAATGCACCTTAGGAGCCACACCAACATCCCTTAATGTCTACAATAGCCACTCGGGTCCCCTGAAAGAACTAGATGGGGATAACTCCTCCTCCCCACTTGAAGTCTGACTCCCTAAACTGGAAGTTATTGAGTGTTTCTCATCCTTCAAAGCATGTTGCTCTTCATCCTCTTTCACTGCTAATATCCCATGAGATTTTCTAGATTCCAAGTTCTCCTCGAACTTAACATCTTTGCTCACAATTGTCTTTCATTGCGCTAGTCTAAATATCATGTAAGCCTTTGAGGTCTCAAGATACCCCACAAATATACCCTTCCATCCTGAAGGCTCCAATTTGGTCCTTTTCTCTACAGGCACATGGATGTAGACTAGACAATCGAAGATCCTTAAATGACCTATCTCTGAATTCACTCTTGAAAATTCCTCCTCTGAAATCTTGTCCCCCAATATCCTGCGACGACTCTTGTTCTACACATATATTGGTGTGTTACACGCCTCTATTCAAAGAAACATAGGCAACTCCTGGTCATGTATCATAGCCTTGGAAGACCAATGATGGATCAGTTCTTTCTTTTTGCAACCCCATTTTGTTGAGGGTTGTATGAGACTATCAATTCCCTCTTGATCCCTACCTCCTTGTAGAAATCCTTGAATTCATTGGAGGTGTACTCTCCCCCATTATCCGACCTCAAGACCTTGATCTTCTTTCCTATATGGTTCTCCACCTAAGCCTTGAACTCCTGAAACTGACTAAAAACCTCATCCTTGGTCTTCATAAAGAAGATATAGGTTTTCCTGCAAAATCCATCAAGGAACATCACATAGTATGACGCTCCCTGCACTGATACTACTGACATCGGCCCACTCACATATGAATGTATAAGATCCAAGATCCCCTTGGACCTATTCTCGTTGCTTGGAAAAGTAGCCTTGTCATTCTTTACAAGTGCACACTCTCTGCACACTCCATGTTTCGCAACATTGAACTCTAGAAGAACTGTAACAATCCCTCTCAAAATCGACAATGCCCTATAGTGTAGGTGTCCCAACCTCATGTTCCCTCTCTAACCCCAATGACCATTGTTGTGTCTGTTGAGTCTCAAAATGGTCCTTATTTTCACTCCATTAATTCACTAAAACCTTCACAATTACTTCCATTTCACCTTCATATCACCTCTACATCATTACATTTACCTCATTATTGGGTTAAAACTATGCTTTTCCAAAGTTTATCAATTCTTAACATTTTTAAGTGAATTTGTG
>JASDQU010401619.1:0-10713 GCA_032191745.1 Picea mariana | reverse complement strand
TTTAAGTTTGATAACAATACAAAACGTTAAATCCTTGTTCTCATTTTTATTTTAATTTTTATAATAATAAAAATCTCTACCTATTAATGAATTTCTTTAATATTTCAGTTTAACTTTTGATGATAATAATGTCAAATGTCAAATCCAAGCATCCTTGTTCACTTTTCAAATCCAGCACTTCACTTTTCATTTTGGGTTGAACAAATAACCGTCGAACACAGTTGATAATAATGTGGAATGTCAAATCCCAAGCCACCATATTTGTCATTTTGTCATTTGTTGAATGCATAGTGATGCCTTTATCTTTGAACAAAGGCAATCTTTAGAACTTTACTCATTCAACGGTCACAGAGAAAGATATCTATCCATATCTCTCTATCACATAAACTTGCCAGGCTTTATTTATATTTATTGTGAAAGGAAAATAACGGCTACTATTTCAGAGGAGTCCGATGCGTGATGCGTTGACATGGGAAAGGTGGGGAATTCTCGTGTTAGGTCAAGACTTAACATGGCCGACCGGCGCTCTACAAACAGACAATCTATTGCGTGAGTGATTTGTGATAATTGTGTTATACTGCCCCCGGCAGCCCCATCTATTGGACGCTCTTCGATTCATAATTAATCAGATCCATGTTAATTCTAGAGAAATGAGGTATTCGTATATGGGGGCTACAGGTCACGACGGGATTCTCAACGCTGGACTCCTTAGTGAAAATCTGGTCATACAGTTCCATGAAAAATGAAAACCCTAAACGCCAGGCTGGTTGATTCCAGGTAAAGGTTAAGAGGAAATGTACGCGATCATAATGTATAACGATATTCCATTTTGATTTCATTAGCTACTGTAGTGAAAGTAATGGTATTTGTTTTTCCAAGATATCTTGGATAAAATGGTATAGAATAAAAATATGCTTTGTTTTTCCATGGTATCTTGGGATGTTTTTAGTTATTGCAATGCAGCTCCGATTATCACAAAATAATTTAATGATCAAAATTTATTGGAAAAACTAATGTTCTTTTCGAGGGCATGTGAGATTGGCATATATTCTGCTTCCGAGTAGTTTATTTCTTGCCATTACTGTCACTGGTAATGTTCATGCAGCTTGGTAACATACCGTCAGCGCAAAATTCAACTTTAATTTCCTTCAGCAACTGGTAACAGTGATGGTTTTTTGGCTGGCATGTGAGATTGACATATATTCTGCTTCAATACTTAAGAACGTTGTAGTTGCCATCACTGTCACTGGTAACAGTGATTGAACTTGGTAATCTACAATTTAAAATTCAGCCAAAAATTCAGGAACTACAAATTATTATTTATGTAAGTAGCATTATCTACATATAGAGTTCGAAAGACAAAAGCATCATCTTGCTTTTTCAAAGAAGATATTAGTGTATGTAACCTCTCCTTTGGAGGTGACAAACCTTAAGATGCTCATTCCCAGTCGCAATTAATCCGTTAACTTCCGTTGGAAACAACCGTCAATAGCTACAACTGGCCTCATAACTTTAATGTGCCCATAAGTATAGTGTGAAATGAATAGGTGTAAAGAGTAATTGGAGATAATGTCACAGGCTTCTCATTCCACAGGCTTCACAGAATGAGGGTAGAAATTAGGCTAACCTCAAAAAAAAATGTTTAGGTTCGCTTCTGTTTCATAATGCTTCTTTGTATGCATGTTACCTGTATGTTTGTGACTTAATGATGTTGGAGATTGATTTTTTATTATTTTTTTGGGTTGAGGGGTTCCTTGTTCCACAAACAAACAAGGGGTCTCATACATCAATTTGGTGTGACTTGCTGGCTATGACCTTAAAAATAGATTATTATTATTATTATTACGTTGAAAGGATTACACCTATTGACAATGGGCACATTTAATACGTTTTTAGTTCTTAATACATTTTCTATGGACGAGATTAAATATGCCTAGAATATTCGTAGGCATGTTCTTAGTTGTCACAATAAACAAATGGCTATGATTTCATCCATTAACTTCCTAGCTGTTATAAAGACATCCATTTATATGTTTACTTTTTTACATTTACTTAATAGTGTTTAAAAATTACTGTGTTCACTAACTTATTGCCATGTCTACGTGATTAAAAAATATTAAGATAAGATCTTGGTGTTTCATGTTTCTGCTAGCTAACGTTTGGTGGCCACGTTTCTGTGCTGGCATCACCAGTAGTCGCGGGAAGTTTAATATTTCTGCTGACATCACAAGCCATCGCGGGAAGTTTCATGTTTTTGCTAGTATCACCAACGGTCACAGGAAGTTTAACAGCCGTAAGCCGCTTTCAGCGTTCACCAGCCACGACTTAGCGGCTGTGCTAATTATTGTATTACATTTTAAAAGTTTATATATATTGAAAAAAGTATCTAGCTGAACTTAATGGCCAAAGATTTGAATTTTATCAGAAAATTAGAATATAATCTTTACTCAGAACTTAAACAATGTGATATTAGAAATCTATTTGGTAGATATGGTTTAGTAAACCCAAGTGTAATATATTAAGATAATCTATAATTGGGTTTAAAAAGTAAGTTTAATATTGTGATTGTGTAATATATTAAGATAATTTATAATTAGGTTTAAAAAGTAAGTTTAATATTGTGATTATTAAGAAAATGAATGCTTTTAATGGTTAAGAATATATATTTCTTTCTAAAAAATCATAAATTCAAATATATGATCATTATTATTATTTTCTAAATCCTATTTTGACAATTATATGCCTATAAATTTTTTGCATGGTTCTCAATATATTTTCACAACTTCTTCACACATACACCTACTCATTTAGTACATGCTTAGTCATTTAGTACATGCTTTGGAAATTCAAGTTTTCTTAGTCTTTTATGTCATAGGTCACCTACTTATTTAGTACATGCTTTGGAAATTCAAGTTTTCTAAGTCTTTTATGCCATAGGTTAATGGATCAATCATACTACAAGTTGAATCTTTACATTTTAGAGTTCAAAGTTAAAAGAAAACTTGTAGGCTTCTTGTACTTTGAAAGACGCTCTTTAGATATCCCTTTTGGAAACAACATTTAAATAGTATTTATGTAAATATCATTGTCAATACTCTCATCTTTAAAACATACTTTATTGTAAATTTTGGTTAGATTATTAAAAAAATATACTTCATTGTAAATTAACGGGGCGTTATGTCTCTGAGGTGTAGGATAGTCGGTGACAGAGTGTGTTGTTAAGGCGCTTCGTGATGTTAAAGTCATAGGTTTGAAACCTGCGGGGACAAAAAATCCAACCATGTTAAGGGTTGGTGTGGCTCAGGCCGGGTGCGATCCTCGGGTGATTTTGATGGCTTATATGCCCCTGAGTCACGGTTTATTAGCCATAGGTTAGTCCCAAATGTCACGGACAAACTAACAAACAAACAAAAAAAATTGATGGGGCATTATATATTTTCAAAAAATAATGTGATTCTATCAATTGGGTCTAGGAAAAAGTTGTTATCCTCCTCACCACTTAAGTGTTTGAGGGTGGAACAAGATATTCCAAAAAAAAATTAAATGCTAGAAGGGGTTAGCTCATTAGGTTAAACCATCTACCGAAAGGAATTTACATTTTACTTATTGAGAGGCCTGTTATGGCCTAAATTTCCACCCTACAAAAAAGAAGGGAATCCATGAGAAGATGTAAGCCAAAATACATGTTTTTCTTAAGATTTGATCATTTTTGGAAATCATTGCTAGACACATAGTGGACAACAAGCGATGATCATCGCTCCTCAAGAATGTTGTGTTCTACAAGCGATGACACTAAAACTTCTAGATTCAGAGAGTTACAAGGAGACAGGCGAGGGATGAGTTGTATATTTGTGGAAAAGGCCTAATAAATCACAACAATTGAGTCTCTAGTGGTTTCTAGAAGATCTAAAATTTCTCCCAAGCCTCCTCCAAAGAACTATATAACAAAGGCACGTCTTGGGAAAGGAAGGGAGGAGAAATCAAGATTATTGTTTTGTTGTCCATTTGCAGAGTTGATTTTCATTTTCATCATAACTAGAAGTTAGAGATCCTAGCCTAACCAAGAAGATGAAGGGACAAGCAAGGAGCAAGGAGTCAAGGGAGAATATCATCATCTCTAAGATATGTTTGATGTAAGTTCTCTATTTTATTAATAAATCAATGGTTTTCCCCAAATAATTTGTGTAGAGTTCATGAATGGTTTGGATTTGATTCTTTGAATGGTAAATCAAATTAGATCTGAGGCATATTGATTATTTCTAATACTGGAGAAATAAGAAGAATGGTAGTGTTTGTTGCTTGTGTGCACGAAGCAGGTGATAAGAGTTGGATATGGAACTTCAAATATACATCAATCGGGACATACATGAACAACCTTTAAATTAAAGGTATGTTGATCTACCCTTCTTTCATGTATAAGGATTTGCTTGCTCTAGATCTAGAAAACCATAGAATTCTAAACCCCTTTCTATCTAGGATCACTAAGTTGGTCCTAGGGATATTTTGATGTGTATTCAGTAGGACCCCTATGAGATTGTATCCTATAACAGAACTGTGACCATACTGGTGATCGAATTCTTATCTAGCTTGAGTCTCTTTGCCAATCCTTTCCTCTGTTGATTGTGATTTTCTTTTGATTTTCTTCCATTTATTACTCGAGAGCCTACATCTTTCAGATATGATAGATCTGATAAATATGTGACATATTTGGAAAAAATCCTTTCTTTCCTAAAAAAAATAATTCCTCATCATCACTAGTTGCATCATAAGATTCTTGTGATGACCATCGTTGGTCGAATAGACCATGTCCCATGATGATCGGTTAAAACTACAAATTTGCAGAAAAAGCACCTTTGAGATTAGGTTGTGCTTTTGATCCATACGGTTTTGCATTGCTCTGTTCTAATATAGGTCTCGTCTTTGTTTCAGTCATTTTGTCACATAATTTGTTGTCGAGTGATTTTTTGAGTGCATTTGTGTAGCTTGTTGCCATTTCTTGGATAGGTTGTCTTTATTTCTAAGAGTTCCATTGAAGTTTGGAAGAGAAACCAATAGATCTAAAAATATTTAGATGTGTTTTTCACTAGTTGCATTAGTTTTCCTTTTGTAACTATTGTCCATTACTAGATCAACCCCCCAGGTGAGTTTTGGGTGAGGTCTCGATAGAGACATTGGAGTGGGTTGATCCAACAACACTTCGAATTTCCTACAACCCCTTTTCTTATTGTTGTATTTGTTTTTCCTTTTGAATTTTCCTTCTTGCTTAGATTAGGAATTTTCTTTTTGCATTACAATTGGAAAAATAACCAAAAAAGACAAAAAATGTTGCATGCTTGATTATGTGAATCATTTGTTGGTTGTTTGGTGTGTGTGAAGCTTTACTTTCAAAATTTGTAAGGAAAAAGAAAAGTCTCTTTCCCTCCCATAGCTAGATTTCAACGAATTGAAAGAATTTGCATTATCATTTTTTGCATTGCTTGGTTGGGTCAAGAGTCATGACATCACCAAAGTTTTATTTGATACCCTTGGACTTAAGAAACAACCATAAAAAGAAACTACATAATATAAAATCAATTAGAAATTTTTCTTTTTATAGTGAACAAACATTAGATAGGCTTGGGGCCTTGGGTTAGGATTGGAGAGTAAACTCTTCAAGGCCATAAAATGAAACTTAGGAGTCATTAAAGAGTGAAAAATCTATTCTTGCAACTAGTGTTTTAGGAGCCTCCTCTAACACAAGAGTTAAGAACAAGTTTTCATTAGGGCAAGTACAAAGATTACCCCTCTATGATTGTTTTGGTGTTTGTGGTACCACTTCTATTTTTACGTATATGGGGATTTCATTGGTTAACACCTTCGGAGCTTTGGGATTAGTTACCCAACCTTTACATGCGGTCAAACCTATGATTGTTCTCCCTGTCATTGATTGTGAGGTGGTATCCTTAGTGACCTTTCTTAGGTATCCACAAAGGTGACTATAGATGGGACATTCCTGTAGTACCTAGGATAGACATTCATTCATGGTCTCATTTACCTCAAAGTATCCCCTCCTTAATTAAGGGTACTTGAACCGATCAGAGCTATTTCGTGTAGATCATCATAATTGCTCCTCATACCTTCGCTATCCAATGTTGTGGGGACTTCATCTCCCCCATAGGGATGGTTTTCGGAAGGCCCTTGATCCAATTGGTTTGCTTGATGTTATCCTAGATTAATTAGGGGTCTGCTCTTTGAGTTTGAGTCTAGTTTAGCCTTAGGTTGAATTGTATTTTGATTTTCACATATTATATTCATTGTGGTTGAAATATCGTGTTAGTCCCATCGAATACAAGGAATTGATCCTATTACGTAGGTGAAACCACCTCTAAATTGGCACAAGATAGACGGAAAGGAATTTGAAGGTCCTAAAATATGGTTTGACGAGACTTAGTTTCATTGAAGTAGAAGTGGTAGACGAACATCCTCCATCAAATTTTAACCCTCCTTTGACTGAGCCACATGCACCCATACTTATCCAAGGGAAATTTTTAGTGATATTTTTCTTTGTTTAGTCATCCTCCCACCATGTCATGATCGAGTGTTGCATCCAATGTGGTTGATCCATCAATCCCATATTCAAGTGGGATTTGGGGAAATACCCTAGGGGGAATCCATGTGATGTCCACATTACCATCCCTTAGCACCATTAAACCTACACCATCCATGTAACATACCCAACTACCTACAGGATGGGAATGCTACTTCAAGCTCGTTTCTGAACTAATTTTGAATTATGATAAATCTTTAATTAATCAAGAGGCATGAAATATTCACATGTACAGATCAAGATGAATGCTACAGTATAAATATTGTTTAAACATTCCATGCATAGAAATAAACAACAATTAGGCACATTGAAAATGCACATCCTTGAGATATTAATCAATACACAAGGAAAATAAATGTATAAGAAGAGAAACACATGACAGAGAGAACTTATCTTTAATGAAATGAATCACCAATTGGATGAAAACCAAGGACGTTCCACCCAACCATAGACACTTTTGTTCCAAGTCTCAACAATAATTTCACCCCCGAGCTAGGGATCTGAGTCGACAAGGACGGTTCCAGAATGTCACTCAGCTTCCCAAACCAGTTAGCATTCAATCTCTCATCGGCTTCTCAAAACACACAACAATTCAAGGTACACTAGCTCTCTTCCATTCATCATGCACAACCCAAGAGAATGGACCCATTTCTCTGCCACACAGTCCCTCACGATGTCCACCTCCTTCCATGGCTCCATTGCATTTGGTCAAGAATCTCCATGCTGGGACTCTGAGGATTCGTAGTTGTGAGAAAAACTTAACACATGTCAAAGCATCTCAAACATGCATGCATTAACTCATGGCTGGAATACACCAATAGTCATTACTTCCAACCCAACAATGGCTCCTCTCCACAATTTGTTTTTCTTTCCCAAGCCAAAACATGAATGAGGAATGACGAGTGAGTAAGAGAAGAATAAGAAGAACCCCCAAACAACCCACAATATGGGTTTATATATTTACTTGCAAATCAAGAACCACATGGCCTCCCCCAAGAAGCTCATGTAGCCACTCCTCTCTCTTAAAAAAATTATGGGTACATAAAATATAAATAAATACTTATCCCCTCAAGCCCCCTCTCTTGTGGAATCATATCCCCATATAACTCTTTCCCTTGTCTGTTTAGTAACCAATGATGTATTTATTATTAATAATGATCAAAACATTGCATTTCCTAGGCACACTGGCCTATTTTAATTGTTTGGGCACTCCGACCTTTCATAAATTAAAAAAATGCATTATTTAATATGGGGCTCAAGACCAGGGTATTACATTCTCCTCCCCCTTATTTTGGCATTGTCCTTAGTGCATATACAAAACATAAATCAAAACTTCAAAATTTATTGAAACATTTGCGGGTAATCTTCATGCATGGCATCTTTGTGCTCCCAAGTACCATCTTTAGGACTGTAGCAGGTCCATTGTACTTTTACCAGCTCTATAACTCAATTTTGGAGCATTTTGAATTTTATGTCCAATATTCGCATTGGCTGGACTTGAAAGTCTCCCTATGTCTCTATTTGAATTAGATGCCAATCACTAACATGGTTAGGATCATGTACATATTTTTTAGCAAAGAGACATGAAATACATTATGCACATTCATGGAAATAGACAATGTAAGCATGCAAACATAGGAAACCCTAGCTACACCCATGCGAGCCTTTGCATGATTGATTCAGGATCCACCGCAACAACATACCAACACAGATCCAGTGCGAGCTGACACCAGCTCTGATCTACAACTATGAGCACTGAAGAGGGGGGGAAACCCCCCTCATATAGCAACATTATAGCCAACGATAGATCAGGAATGCGAGCAAAACGACCTACGTTTGAGCCGCCACAACAAATCAGGGAACAACTCTTTGCCAGAGAACAGGGTTTCAGCAAGGAAATGGAGACGGAAGCTAGCACGTCCCATCCAAAAGCACCTCGTGGATGGGATCTTGGAAAATTCATATCGCAAATGGAAAATCCCCCAAGATACATTATAAGCTCAACAAGGGTAGGGGAACATACCTAGTTCATGCAAGAACATGCAATTTTCTGGGACTCTGGCCATCTGAAAGGGATCTGAACAAATGGATAAAACACTGGTGGAACCCTAAAGGTGACTATGAATTTCATATCAGCTCCAAAGACTTCTTCACAATCATATTATATAACCTAGAAGACATAGATCACATCTTTGAGAATGGCGCATACTTCTACAACTCGGCAGGGTTATTCCTAAGATTCTGGATAGAGTGCTTCAGCCCAGACAAGGAGGACTTCTCAATGGCACCTGTCTAGATCCGCCTCTACTCCCTTCCACAGGAGTTCTGGTTGGAGGAGATTCTCATGGGAATAGGCAACATAATCGACCAATATGTCAAAGCCTCAAAAGCCACAAGGCAATGAAAATACACCTCATACGCCTGAATATGTGTTTACATGAACATAGCTAAAGATTTACTAGGAGCAGTAATGCTGGAGTATCAGGATGAAGATTGGTCACAAACCCTTAACTACGAACACATCCCTTTCAGATGCAGAAAATGCCATGAACATGCCACCTGTTTTGGGACTTCCCACTCAATCAGCAAGCTTCCAAAGCCAGTCAAAATATGCAGAAAGATGGCTTCACCACGTTCCATACAAGGAAGAGAAATCCCCCCCGAAGGCAAACAACTAACCCCAAACCTAGGATCTTGACCAGGAATGCTTACTATATACTGAGCCAGCTACCAGAGGATGAGGAAATTCAGGATCCACATGAAGGATTACAGAAGAACAAAGACCAGAACTCTACACCCTCCTCTTTCGATCCAAACAAAGAGATCCATGCAGATGAAAAAGGGGATGGAGACGGAGATACCTTAATGTAAGTGGATGCCCAAGACCTAGCAGGTATTGATTTGGAGAAACTAGAAGAAGCTCTCAATCAGAAGGATCTGCAAGCCCTTCCTGAAGAGCAACTCAGAAAGGTACACAAGGTCTTTCTTGATTCAACAGTGGGATCCACAACACACTTAGGCATAGCCACTGAATCAAGCTCAGGCTCCAAAAAGATACCATGCAAGAACAAACGGAGGGGACGAAAACCAGTACATCAACTAATCAAAGAAGCAGGAAATCTCATGATCAACTCAGGTCAGATACATAAGCTCTTAGAGGGATACCTCCACCCACACCCATCCTCATAATGATGAAGATTATCACTTGGAACATTAGAGGACTCAACGACAGATCCAAGCAAAGGATTCTCAGGGACTGCATCAAAGCTGAAAGCCCATATATTCTAATGTTAGAAGAAATGAAATGTGCAGGAATGGAAGCTGAAACCATTTTTCAACGCATATGGAAAGGTTGCAACTACATCCAAACGGACTCCTGGGGAGCCTTAGGGGGTTTAGCCATACTGTGGAACCCAAGCCACACTACTCTTAGTGGACCCTTTTCCACTACAGGCACCTTGTCAGCTCACTTTGAAATAATAGGCTCGGATCAGGAGGGAACCATCACCAATGTCTATGGACCCCAAGGACAACAGGAAAAGATCAAATTCATGGAAAGACTGGCCTGAGTAAAATCACTGGCAGCCACACCCAACTAGATCTTAGGAGGCGACTTTAATATGATCATGTCACTGGAGGAGAAAACAGGCGGGAGCAAGAGACTTGAGAAAGATAGTGGTAAGTTCAAAACTCTTCCTGAGAAGCTAAAGTTAGTAGACATAAAGAACAACAATGGTACCTTCACATGGTCCAATCGTAGGTCAGGAAACCAGCATGTAGCCTGTCGACTGGATCTCTTTCTCGTGATGGAGGAATTGATTGAAAAAGACCTCTGCATAGAAAGCCTAATTCTCCCCAATGCAGGCTCTGACCACTGGCCAATCACCCTACAGCTGGCTCTAGAGGCAACACCTAAATTTAAACCATTCTGATTTGAGAAATTTTGGCTCACACACCCGGATTTCCAACAGCTGGAAAAAACTTGGTGGACTCAAGCTGAAGTAGACCATGGCACCAAAATGTACAGATTCCAACAAAGGCTCAAAAACTTCAAGCAACTACTCAAACACTGGAACATAAACACTTTTGGCAATATATTTCAAAGCATTAAGGACATAGAGAATAAA
>JASDQU010401613.1:0-10845 GCA_032191745.1 Picea mariana | reverse complement strand
CGTAGTGAAAAAAGTTTTGAAGTAGGGGATTGGATGTTTTTAAGACTACAACCATACAAACAGATGTCCCTCAAGCAAGCCAATAAGAATAATAAATTATCATGAAAGTACTATTTCCCTTATAAGGTGTTGCAAAATATTGGTACTATGGCATACAAATTGGAGTTTCCTGCATCTTCACGAGTAAACCCAGTTTTCCATGTTTCATTCTTAAAGAAGGTTATAGGCGACAAGATCCTAGTTCAAACTATATTGCCAGAACTTGACAAGGAGGGAAAAATCATATTGGATCCTGAACCCATCACTGACATAAGAATTCACCAGCTGAGGAATAGATCCATTTCAAAGTATCTCATTAAATGAAGGAAACTACCAGCTGAAGATTCCACTTGGGAAGATGAGTCTTTTATACAGAATCATCTAGAGTTACTCAAGCGTTGCAGACAACACTTGTCTCAAGGGGAGGGGCATGTTAAGCCTTAATATTGGCTCATTACCCCTTAATTGGAGCATATTACATTAGCAATGCTATTTTATTTATGTCGGCTTTATTCCATTAGTTGTAATTATACCTCCTAGTCTCCTATATATACCAAGGAGACATTTTCATTTGGAATCATCTTGTACTTGAACATTTATGTGGGATAAAAGGAGGTTGCCCCCTCGAAGAGGCTTATTATCTTAAATTATCTCTTTTTCAAGGCGTTGAGTAATTATTTTGAGGTTTTTCTATGCTATATTGATATTTGGTTCTTAAAAAATGGAACAAGAGATAATATAATACTTTTTTTTCTCTCACAAAGCCATTGATATCAAATAAGTTGATCATTTTCTAAATACAAGGATGCAATAATTACCTTTTATAAGCTTGAAACTTGGTGTAGATAAAAGAATTGTTCCATCTGGAATATCCATGTTATAAGATCTTTACCATCAAACTTCTTCATATCGATATTTGGAATGAAGTAGTTCCTTGGTAGTGACTTAAAGCCCTGATGATGTGGATATTGGAGTCATGAATGATTATGAAATTCAGTATTTGTGGTCTCCAATTGTGATGAGATACTCCCCATATGTGATTGAGTCTCAAAACCAATTTTCTCCTTATTTTCATGATTTCCTTGGATCTCCATATCCTTTTTAGGGATCCTTTGTAAGAGCATGGCTTCTATGGACTTCATGGATTTTTCCATTTCATTCATGGATTTTTGTAACTCTTCCTTATTTTCCTCCATCTTATTTTTCATGTCATTCTTATTTCTTCCATATTCTTTTCCATTTCATCCATATTATTTTTAATTTTATTTTACATTTCCCTTTTAAGGTATTCCTTAGAATATGTTAAAACCACTTGTTTCAACATACTACCACTCATTTCATCAAATTGGTTATTTAATTGGGTTAGCCTATTTTTGAAGTATTCACTTTATTTGAAAGTCATATTTGAGTTTTTATGAGGATTACTGATAGTATTTATTGTAGAATGATTTTCCATATGAGAAAATAATAATTCTCCTTTATTTCCCCTTTTTCAAAAATTATGGTTATCCTTTAGGAGTGAGCTCACTGAAAAATGTTACAGGGTCAAGAGCACAAGGGATTGTCAGGTGTTATAGTTCCCCGATATACGTGCATGGTCCAAAAATAGTATTCAAAACAATATCTCAGGGAACTAACTAAGGAGGCTCAATTGTTCCCTTAGTTTTACTACCCAACTACTTAGGTACTAGAGAGTGGTTTCCCTGAGTGATGTTCTCAGTGTATTTTAGCAAAAATGTGTCTGAATAACTTATCTAAGGATGGTTTTAGGTATACCTAAGAGACTTCCTATATACCCAAAGTCACGTGAAAATAACATTTTGTCTCTAGGTATTTTCTAACATGGTGCTACTCAAAGGGGCACCAATAAGGGTTACAGGGGTCTCCAACTAGGTGAAACAATGTGTTTTCAACCACGTGAAACCATGCATATTTCTTGCATGTATTCTTCCCCAAACATAATTTTACGTAATTAAAAAAATATCTCGTTTTATTTAAATATGTCAAAACACATCTCTAAAAAAAAAAAAATGAGCTTGCTAACCACAGAAAAAAACTCTTAAAATCACCAGAAAATAACTTGTGAAAAATCCCTAACTTCCACAAGAAATAAATTATCAAATATAATGAGTAAAAAAATATGGAATTTTTTTTCACATATAATTGACTATGTCAACCCAGTATTCTAAAAATTTCAGAGTCTATAACTTCACTGAAAAAATGTCATAGCAAAAATCCGAAGATAATTAATTTCAAGATTAGTCACAAATTTGTATTCCATGGACTATATATTCAAAATTATAGTGAACTAGACCTAAAATTTTGACCACCTATACTATGATATTTCTCCTTAGTATCAACAAAGTTCAACTATCTGAAACTTCCCAAAAAGCATTATAGAGAGAATCCTAATATGACTCCTTTAAAATTGATTCCAAGATGAGTCAAAAACCCTATTTTCCATCGACTATATCTCCACAATTATAACGAAACATAACCTAAATTTTTTACTAGATTTACTTTGATATGTATTCTAAGTAACCTCAAAATTTTTCGATCCGAAGCATCCCAGAAAAACGTTTTAGTGAAAATTACAAGATGAATCTCTTGAAGTAGAAAAACCCTAGGATATATGCTATGAAACCAAATGTTATGAACCAATCACCTTGAAAATGATAAAAAGTCAATGAATATAGTCCACTTCGAGGGGGAAACCTCCTTTTATAATATATCCAATTCATTAGATAAGATAATATGATCATAAGACTAGGTATCCTTGGTATATATACATATATATAACAGACAAAGGGTACACTTATAATGAAAGGGTAGAATGAAGGGTTCTAGCCTACCTACTAATATAACACTAGAAATGTAATAATTCAACATATGGGGATTAACAAGGGGTTTTATACTTAACAAGGAGCTTTGAATATGTCTTAAAATTTCCAAAGAAATTGGTGTCACTCAATTTGGACTTTTCAAACTTCATATATGGTACTTGTACCAACAACACTTGTTTGAGACTAGTTTTAGGACTAGTCAGCTAACCCTAATTTTCACATCTTGTATCTTAGGAAATAAATGATTTAAAACATTATTTTTTTACCACAAATACTTCACAACGTATCCTTAATATTCTGAAAATTTCACAGTCTGAAACCTTTCCCAAAAAATGTTATTGTGAAAATTCCAATATGACTCATTTGAAACTGATTTCAAGACTAGTCACAAACCATTACTTCCACATGCTATATACAAAAAATTATAATGAAATAGTACATGTAATTGTTACCAGATATATTTCTATGTCTCCTAAGTCTTTTGTCAATTTCGAAGTCTAAAAGGTTTTCAAATAAAATTTATATTAAAAATTCCAAGATAATGACTCATTTGAAACTATTTTCAAGACTAGTCACAAACCCTAAATTCTACAGGATATATCTTAGAAATCATCATGAAAACGTACTTAGATTTTTTACCACATGTACCTTAATATATCTCATGAGTATCCTCAAAACGTTTTTGTTGGAATCATACTAGAAAAAAAATTACAGTGAAAATTACAAGATGTCTCTATTGAAGGAGTGAAACCCTTGGATTGTATGCTCTGACACTAAATGTTATGAACTAGACTTCAAAAAATAGCCAATGAATAATCCATTTCAAGGGGGAAACATTATTTTACAATAAATGAAATGCACAAGAAAATATGAGATTATCCTAAACTAGGTCTCCTTGGTATATATATAGGATACCAAGGGTCCAATTACAATTAAAAGGTATAGCTGAAAATGCTAATATAACAACATAAATACAAACAAATCAATATATAGGGATTTACATGGGGATTTGTCTATGGGATTAACATTTCTCACTCTTGTAACATCTTGTTCTACTTATCACACTTTTATTGACTTATTATTTGAGGACACTTGCGTGCAAGTGATCCAATTATGGTACATTATGATTCGTTCTGATTATGGTTTATATATGATGATGATGATGATGTGTTGTGACTTATTATTATTTTGATGCATATTTATTGGGAGATTCTATTGACGAGTTTTCCCGAGTGTGTAGAACAAATGACAGGTTATGGATGTTGATGGCATCAATGAACTTCCTTCGACTCTAGATTGAGTCATGGAGTGGATTGTATTTTTATTGAGTATTTAATTTTATGCACATGTGATATATGATTGATTTCAGTATTATTTATGTATATGGATTATTGACATTTTTTTTGTAGTGGATGCAGGCTTGAATATGCTTTCTAATATGACTTACATAAGGAGTAAAGGGGCCTTGCACGGAAACTAGACATTGAGGGAGAGGTGTGGCAACGTCCTTTTCACAACCTACTAGCACTCCCACCATGGTCTAAACTGTAGGTTAACGATTACCTGGTTCATGAGGTCCACAATGTTGTGAGGGAAGATTGAGACAGCCGCTCATGAATATTTCTAATGGGCATGCAATAAGGCGAAGTCCTTATTCCTTAGAATCTCTTAGTCTCTCACAAGGTCGACCGAATGGAGAGTTGAATCCAAAGGGTTAGACAAAATTTCAAATCTATTCAGAGGCAAGTGGCACCCTTGGAGCATGGAGGTGCATCTTGAAGGGACCGTCGTGTAATCAAAACTTGAGTCAATAAATCTGGGTGGCCTAGAAAATATTGAAATGATTTGACCTTGTTAGAATAAATAAATTAATAAAATATCCTAACGAGAGTCTAAGCCTAAGTCTAAGTTTAATTAAGGGACTAATGAAAAATATTAAATAAATTAAATAATTGAGATAAATCAAATTCTAGGAAAAAGTGAGTAAAATCCAAAGATTGGATAAAATGCACACGTGTGCATGAAATTAATAGAATGGATTTTTAAAACACTTTTCCAGAGTCCTTTTACCTATTCCCCGCGTGAAAACTCAAGTACGTGAGGGTCCTCATACACCGATAGAGTCCTCCACGTGACTCCAGGACAAAATTGTGGGTCAATCTTCACATTTTTCGAAGAATTCGAGGCTTCAGAGTTATGGGCTTCGGGATTTCCGAAATCAACACACTACGAAACCTATGAAGGCCGAACCCACAAATAGTTGAGCTATGAAAAATATATATGGTCTTCAAAAAATGTCGATCCTACAACCTTTAGGGTTCTAGGCTTTGGGGATTTCACCCACTTCAACACACTATACTCTCGAAGTTCCAACCTCCAAACCAACATATCGAACGGTTAGTACTTACCTCAAATATAAATTCTATGTCTACTCTATGCTCTAGGCTTTAGAGCTTTAGGTATCTTCATAACCCATCCCTTCACAACCTCTGAATGCTGAACTAGTGGAGGATATATCTTCTCTCCATGTGTCCCTCTTCAATTGACAGTCGAGATCAACTACGAACTTCAGGACTTTGGGAGTTCTCAACCCAAAATGAAATAAGCCTCAATTCTTCCGGAGCGCCAAGTCCCCAAACTACAATATCTGGTGCCACGTGTCCCCTGTCTATCAACAATATGGATTCATTTCGAATTTCAGAACTTTGATGGTCTTGTATATTTTTGCAACCACGGTCCAGTTCTTCTAGATAGTCGGTCTTTCGGACTACCTCTGATCTATGGACACATATATTTATTAATGAATGGTCCAGGATCACTTCATACCTCAGGACTTTGGGAAACTTGTATCCTTTGCATATGGACACAAAAGACTTTCAAACTCGCAAATTCAGAAAGACTCCTAGGGTTAAAACTTGCACTACTTTCCCCAAAAATTATGCTCGCAAGAGATCTCAACTCCTCCCGACTGGATCTTGTCCACTCGACCTTCAAATAAGATACACTCCTCCCTCTAAGGAATTTTACCCGTGATTCCTCTTGATCTTTACTAACTTCAAATGAATTAGACTTGGGCGCACATTGTTGTGCTACTTCTCCTAAGATTTATCTCTCAAGACGACTCGAGCCTTCGATGCACTCCTTGCACTTCTCCAAAACCTTTGAAACATATCAGACGTGGAGATTTTTGGAAATTCCTCCTATGCACTCCTTGCACTCATATGCCTTTGAAAATTTTCAACACTTGGCTAAGTGTTGGCCCTGCACACACCTTGCATGGGTCTTTTCAAGCTCCTATACTCCATTGAGTATCATTTCACTCCTTGCACTATCTCAGTGAAACTTCACACCTTCTCTTATGAACAAATGAGTTTGTAGACTCTTCCTTCGCACTCCTTGCATGGTTTTTTACACTCCTTTCACTAGAGTTTCAGAAGAGGAACAATTGAAACTTAAAGAACATCAATAGTTCATTTATCTAACCAAGAAACATACACACATGCATAAAATCACATAAAATAGGAAGTATAACATTACCCAATGAACTCACAGATAAACAACACTAGAACTTTGGAAGCAAATCTCTCATGTTATATTCATTCAGAAAATATATACATGAGTTCTTACAACTCTCAGTTTCTTCTCTCTAACTTTCTTTAGAAACAACAAAAATAAGATTCAACAGCTCTTCAACAACAATTTACAATAAACTTCAGCAACCTCATTTGGGTTTAAATTACTTATATTTATACACCAGAGGGTCTTGTCCAGCCTTCCTACTGACTATGCTAGTGCTATCATATCACAATTAGAAACATTCTACCACTAAGGCTTATTACAATAAATGACATTTACAAATTAGATACAAGTTGATGCTCGAAATATGTGCAACCCCTTAGGAATTTAAGATATTTACAATCTCTTGTGGTCTCATACAATGGATCAAGTATAAAAAAATTAAAATCTCTTTAATTACAATGCTTTCAGNCAATAAATGATGCGATCGCCTTTTGGGTCCCAAAATATATTGAACGCATGTGCTTGATTTTGAGTTGTCCTCCACTAGCCTGGATGGATGTTGATGACGATGCTCCTACATCACATTCCTCTGGAAAAAAATATTCATGGACTCTTGTCCATGAGCTCCTACATTGTTTCTCCATGCTTCTAGATATCCATCTCAGTTATCCAACTAGAATCTTATGCTAGATGATGTCTCCACTTAACAAGATATTCATTTTGAACTTTTCTTCTGGTTTTCTTAGCAATCCTCTGATTTAAAATCTTCTCTATGTGTGGCTTCTCTGCTATGGGAATCTATTGCTTCCACTGAATCTTTACTTGATCATCTATTCCTTCTGTATCATCCATCCTGTAATGGTACAAGTACTCTACATTGAATATGGGTGATATTCCAATGTCCTCTCGAAACTCAATCTCATAAGAATTTGCAACAAATTTTCCGAAGATCTTACAAGGTCTTATCTTCTTCATCTTCAACTTGTTATATTTCCCTTTTGGAAATATATCCTTCCTCATATGTGCTAAAACCTGATCTCCAATTTCAAAATTTACCTCTCTCCTTCTCTGGTCTACTCTTCTCTTATACTTATGGTTGTTATTTTGTAGTTGCCCTTTAATATGATCATGCAACTTCTGCATTTCTAAAACAATCTTATGATACTACGCTTCAGAACTCATCTCATCCCAAATATCTTAACTATAAAAATCCTCTTGGATGCATCCTGTACACTATTTGGAATGAGATTTTACCAGTAATCCTATTTAGTGATTCATTATACGCAAACTCTTCTTGGGGAAGAATTTGATCCCACTGGCTGTTATGGTCAGTCACCAAAATCCTCAACAAGTTCCCTAAACTTTGAATCACCACCTCAATGTATCCATCCATTTGAGGATGATATGTTGAAATCAAAGACAAATTTGTTTCCAACTTCTTCCACAAATTCCTCTAAAAGTGTCCCACAAACTTAGTATCTCTGTTTGAAACTATGCTCCTTGGAAATCCATGTAATATCACAATTTCCTTGAAAAACAAATTGGTTATGTGAGTAGCAACGTTGGTTTTGTGACACAGTATGAAATGTGCCATCTTCGAAAATCTATCAACCACTATGAATATTGAATCACTTTTTCTCTAGGTTCTTGGCAATCTTAGAACAAAATCCATGCTTATAACATCCCATGGCTTGTCTGGAAAAGGCAATGGTTGGTACAATCTAGTGTTATGTTGCTTTCCTTTGGCATACTCACAAATTATGCATCTATTCACAAATTCCTTTACATCATATCTCATTCCTGGACAATAGTATGAAGAAATCAATTGTGCACATGTCTTATCATTTCCAAAATGTTCAACCAAACCTCCAATATGTTTCTCCTTTAGCAAGTTATCCCTCATTGAGAACTTCAGGATACATAACTGACTTCCTTTGAATAATAGTCCACCTTGGATTAGATACTCCATGCAATGGTTTCTTTCCCTCAACAAAGGGTTCTCACATGCTTCATAATCTTCCTTGAAATCATGGTCTTCTTGATACATCTCCTTGAGGTGTTCAAATCCTAAGGTCTCCACTTGAAATTCCTACAAGATCAAACATATCCTACTCAAAGAATCTGCAACTTTGTTAGCGCTTCCACTAATGTTCTTAATAACAAAATTTAAATTTTGCATGAATCATACCTATTTGGCATGTCTTTGGTTCAACTTCTCTTGTCTGGTTATAAACTGCAAAGCCTGATTGTCAGTATACAAAACAAACACTTTCAAAATAAGATAATGCCTCCACTTTTTCAATGCCCGAATCACTACATAAAATTCCTTATAATATGTAGGCTAATTTCTTTTAACACCATTCAACTTCTCACTGAAATAAGAAACATGCTTATTGTCTTGAATTAAAACTGCGTCAATGGCTACTCCACTAGCATCACATTTAACTTGAAAAGTCTTCTTAAAATATGGAAGAACTAAAATAGATTGTTCTGTTATCTTTTCTTTCAACACCCTAAATCCTTTCTCAATCTCTTCTGTCCAACTAAAATATTTATGCTCCTTCTTTATGGAGTCCAGTATAGGTGCACAAATACTACTAAAATTTCTGATGAATTTCCTATAAAAACTTGCCAACCCATGAAAAATTCTTACCTTGAACACACTTCTTCCAGAAGGCCATTCTCTGATTTCCCTCACCTTCTTTGGATCCATCTTCAATTCGTTTGAAGAGATTATGAATCCAAAATATGCAAGTTATGTTTTCATGAAAGAACATTTCTTTAAATTTACTAACAACTTCTCCTCCTGCAATCTCCTCAACACTGTCTCCAAATGTCTCAAGTGCTCCTCTTTAGTCTTACTGAATATTAGAATGTCATCTAAATAAAAAATCACAAATTTACCAATAAAGTATTTAAGTACTTCATTCATTAACCTCATAAACTTACTTGGTGCATTCGTTAAGCCAAACGACATAACCAACCATTCATACAATCCTTCATTCATCTTGAATGTTGTCTTCCATTCATATCCCTCTCTCATCCTGATCTGATGATAGCCACTCTTCAAGTTTATCTTGGAAAAATAACTAGCTCCAATCAAACAATCCATCAAATCATCCATTTTGGGTAAACGAAATCTATACCCAATGGTTATCTTGTTGATGTCTCTCGAATCTGTACACATTCTCCAACCTCCATCTTTCTTTGGGCTCAACACAGTTGGTACCGCACATGGGCTCAAAATTTATCTAATTAAACTCTTATCCAACAACACTTGGACTTGCTCCTTGATCTCTTCATTCTCTCGAGGTGTTAATCTGTATGTTTCTTTATTTGGAAAACTTTCTCTTGGAATAAGGTCAATATGATGACTGATACTCTTGATGGGTGGTAAAGAGTGAGGTAACTCATCCACCACAATATCAACAAACTCATCCAATAGCTCCTGGACTTCTATAGGAAAATTATTCATAGAGGTTCTTGTGAGAATGACTCTCGGCTTACCTACAACAAAAAATTGTACCTCTTGTTCCTTCTTCACTTCTTTCAAGAGTTCCTTCCCACTCATGAGAAATATACTTGGACTAGCTTCCTCTTTGACTCATGTGTCTTATATTGGCAAAAACATATGTTTACACCCATTATTCTCCAAGGTATAAGTGTTATTTCTCCCATCATGTATGACATTCCTGTCATATTTCCACTGTCTTCCCAACAGAACATGAAAAACGTCCATAGGTATAACATCACACAAAACTTCATCAATATAACCACATATATTAAATTCAACCTTACATTATCGACTTTGTAGGGACCAAGATTTAATTAAAACTACCATGAATTAAAACAGAGCGGAAATTTTGAAATTTACTAAAAATTCGCTTACTCTAGCATATTCACTCCTAGATTTTGATAAATAAAATAACATTTTTCATAACAATTTGCATAACAAGTTAAATTTACATAATAATTTGCATGACAGGTTAAATACCTCATTCTGATGCTGTCTTCCTTTGCTTGAACCAATCCGCAACAGCTTGCTCCTTAAGACACCCCAAAACCAGCCACCCTACCAACCAGTACGCCTGGCCCTAGGACATCTATGGATGTCCTAGCCCTCCGAGCCCAAAACCCCTCAGCCCCGGTGCACTGTAAATCCCATTGTCAAATTTCACTCTGTCCCCCAATGCTCCCAAAATCTCCTCCCATCGAATGCATGAATGAAATCCCTCCCAAAAAAAAATTCCCCCCAAAGTGAATCCTCCCCCTTCCCTTATGCCTCCTTCACCGCCCTCGCACCCTTACTCCCCACCAAACACCTTATCTCTACATTTATTTCATATTAATTATCTTATCCTTTAATTAATGTTCCCTTTTACGTATGGGTTACGTTATCCCTCATGGGATACGTAACCCTATTTAACCTTATTTTATTTTTCCC
>JASDQU010401607.1:0-10801 GCA_032191745.1 Picea mariana | reverse complement strand
GTGATATATTCCAGTGCCTGAAACTTAAGTTCAAGAGTGCTCTTGTGCCTAATTTTTTCTTCACCAAGTTGCTTGAAGGTTGTATGCCTATGACAGACTTGTCCACCTTTCTCACTAAGTCTTCCCTCTGCTCACCTTTAACCTTAAACCATTGACTAAATTTAATGAGTACCTCATTCCCCTATGCATTGCTTGTCCAGTTTCTGTGTTAAAACATTATGTACTATTTTTTGTCCATTTGACCTCCACTCATAAACCTACCTCCACCAAACATTCTGATGGGTACTAGGCTTATCCTCTTTCAATATGAGGGTGACTCTCAGTGCTAACATTATTGTTGTAATTTCCGGGGAACGAATTGAAGACATTTCCTTGGGATTGAACGACAAAGAAATTTTGATTCTGGAGGTGCATCAGAAATCAGTACCTTGAAGATTGCAACTTGCACCTAGCGACTCCATTGTTTCAATTGTGGCTCATAAAGGAAGACACATGAGGTCTAGTTCACAGCTACCTCTAGCAACACCTGAAACTGACCTAGAAAAAATTATCAAGAAAGGAAAGACCTCTCAAGAAGGTCTTTCAGCTATTGTACCAAGTGATTATGGTAATCTACATGATTCTTCTTTTAAAACTCCAGTAACTGTATCTAATTCTCCTTTTATACCATCTGTTGGAGTTTCTAGAAGTTTAGATTTTGAAATTTTTCATGTTGGACTCCCCCCTTAATCTTCATTTGGAAGTAGAAAGTTTTGAAACTCATGTTTCCCCTGATATTGTAAAGTGGTTTAGACCCGGGAGCTTAGAAGATTTCCCCACTTTGGGTTTTCCTACTCCTCCTCCTATCAAAGTCGTTGTAACTAAAGAGGGGGGGACTTATTTTCCTTTGAACCCCATATTATTCTCCTCCAACACTCAAATGTTTCCCTTTTCCCCTAGAAGCACAGCTCCAATCCTACCTGTCCAAAATCCATCTCCCCCTGGTTCTCCTATAGTTCACATCCCAATGGCAGGTGCTAATCCTCCTAGAAACAGAATGGATGCCATAGTACCTACAGGTATGCCCCTCTTGTTTTACCTTGGCCTGTGAATTCTCTCCCAGCTGGAGACTACCTTAAGTACATGCCCAAGTTCACAGGGGAGGAATACATAACTACAAAAGAACACCTTTCAGCTTTTTATAGTTATGTAGATAATCATAACATTGAAAATGAAGATGTGTGGATGAGAGTTTTTGTACAGAGACTTGATGGTGAGGCTAGGAAATGGTTTAGGGGCTTAACTCCTGAATCTATTGTTGGAATTGAAGCTCTGGATAATTCATTCCTGAGGCATTGGGGAGATAAAAAATATTTTCTTTATTATATTAAAAAAATTGGGTGACTTAAGAGGAAAGAGGGGGGATATGTTTCAGACTTCTCAAAAAGATTTAATAAGATCTACAATAAGATTCCCACTTAAATAAATTTTTCAGAAACCTCTTCCAATATTACTTATGCCATCTCTTTTGACCCTGAGTTTTGCCTCCTGGTGAGAGACAGAAGTGCTACCTCTTTAGCCCATATGCAAGATGCAACCCTTGAAGTAGAGTCTAATATATTGGAAACTGACAAACTTAGGAGTAAAGTCGATAGAGACAGAAGAAAAGGTAGGGCTGAAGCTTCAGCCTCTGATTCCTCTGCTTCCTACGTCCCTCAAGTGGATGAGTTGACCAAACTGGTAAAGTCACTTTCTGCAGAAATGGAGAAATTGAAATTTGGAGGAAAGCATAGCTATAGGAACCCTTAGAATGTTGATAATAGGGGTAACTTCAGAAGACCCAATAATTCCCCTCAGATCATCCAAAGAGATCAAAGAAATAGGGATATGGGTGATCAAAAAATCGAATCCCCTCTCCAAAATAACCTTGTTACTGATGAAGAAGGAGAGGAAGAAGATGTTGATCCTGAAATCCATTGTCTTGGTGACACCTCCTCATATCCACATTTAACCCAATCTACATATGAAGAGTCTCTCATGGATATCCAACTAAATGAGCTAAGCAAAGGGGAAAGGATCAGTGGCAATCCAAATAGATACAACCTCAGGTCCAAGAAGAAAGAGGGAAATCCTGACATTCCTGATCAACCTACTAGAACAGAGCATCCTGTTAAGAGTGTGGCAGCTAGCAGCAAAGAAAAGAGGCACAAAACCCCCAAGATGTGGTTAAGAGCCCTACCCCAGAAGTTAAGGAGATTATGAAGCCCCCCACCTCTTTTAGCTTTGAGAATGAGATTCAAAAGATTACAATCCTTGTACCTTTTTTAGAGCTAGCTAAGAATGAGGATTTCAAAAGGTACTTTCCAAAATGTTGCATCTTGAACCTTCATCTCATCCCACAGACTCAGTCAACCTCCAAGATGAAAAACCAATTGTCATACTAGGACCTTTGGTAAAGGATAGGGATGACTCCTCCCCTCCTTTCTATACATCATTGAACATTCATCATAAAGTGTTGCATAATTGTTTGATGGATTCATGGGCATCTCATAATCTTATGCCTAAGACTATCATGGATGAGCTTGGGTTGGAGGTTACAAAAACCTACCATGACCTATACTCATTTGATTCCAGGAAGGCGAAGTGTCTTGGGGTTATCAAAGATCTGGATGTTTCCTTATTCTAGTTTCCAATGAAAAGTGTGGTCATGGATATTGTGGTGGTTGATGTCCCCCCTAAGTTTGGGATGCTCTTGTCTAGATCTTGGATCAAAAGACTAGGGGGAACTTTACAGATGGATCTTTCATACGCCACCATTCCTATGTTTGGGGGAGAACATAGAAGGCTTTATAGGGAAGCACAACTTGCTTACATTATCAGTGATGAAGCAAATCCTACCAACCACCCCATTTTTGCAGTTGATACTGATTTAGGAACCAGTATGTTACAACTCATTGATGCTCCTCAAAAACTTATTGAAATTAGAAAGCAACCTAGCACCTCTTGTGAAGATCGTCTTCCCAATACCTATGTTTGGAAGATGCTTTTTGATGGAGCCTCTTCTAGGGAGAGTGTTGGTGTTGGGGTAGTCTTCATTTCCCTTTCCCAAGAGACCATATCCCTGTCTTACAAGCTTGAATTCGAAAAAACAAACAATGTGGTAGAATATGAGGCTCTTGTTTTGGGTTTGAGGGTTGTTAAAGACATGAATATTGAAGAGCTAGCAATGTTTGGAGATGTTGTGTTGATTGTTCATCAAGTCAAAAATCAGTATCAAGCTAAGCACCTCAGGTTGAAGGCCTACAGAAATGAAGTCTGAGATCTTGTTGATAGTTTCTTCTTGGATTTTAATATCTCATTTGTTCCAAGAGAGGAGAACATTGTGGAAAATTCCTTTGTTGTTTCAGCAAGAAAGTCCAGGGTTCCTTTTCCCCCCAAACCTAAGTATGATGTGGAAGTAAAGTATAGACCCTCTATTCTTGACATTGTCAAACATTGGAAGGTTTTTGAGGATGATCTTGAGATAAAAAAAAGTTTCTTGAGACTGTGGATGAATTCTCTTCTTTACAGATTGATCAAGTTCAGGATACTAAAGAAAACCCCCACGCTGATATTTTTCTTAAAAAAATTGTTGACCATCATATTGTTCAGTTACCCAGTAACCATATTCCAAAGGGACTTGTCCCCTTGGAGAGATTTTTTGACATAAATGATGTTGTTGTGAAGGTTAAAGGTTAAACAAAAGATATTGATGTGACTAAATGCAATTTAGGAACAAAGGACGATCCAAAATATGTCAATTCGTCTAGCAGCTTGTCGAAGGAACAAAGGGTTGAGTATGTCAAGCTTTTGAGAAAATTTGCAGATGTGTTTGCATGGAAATATGAAGATCTAAAGACATATGAAACAAACATTATTGAGCATAATATCCCTTTGAAAGAAGAGACCAAGCCATTTAGGTAGAAACTTAGACAGATAAATCCCATGTTGCTTCCTATTATGGAAAAAGAAGTGAAAAATCTTATGGATGCCCAGATCATCATCCCTTTAAGATATTCAAAATGGGTGGCTAACTTGATGCCTGTGAGGAAGAAAAATGGGGAAATCAGGTTATGTGTTTATTTCAGGAATTTGAACAAGAGCTCCAAAAAATATAACTACCCCTTGCCAAAGATGGAGCACATTTTGCAGAGAGTGACTGGTTCATCTAGGATGTCTATGATTGATGGCTTCCCTGGCTACAATCAAATCTATATCATGCCTTAAGACAGAAATAATACAACCTTCACTACTCCTTGGGGCCAATTCATGTATGCTAAAATTCCCTTTGGATTGATGAATGCAGGAGCAACCTTCCGGCAAGCCATGGACATCGTCTTCATTGCGGAGAAAGAAAAACTTGTAGTCATATATATGGATGACATTATAGTGTTCTCAAAGTCTGACAAAAAGAATTTTCATCATTTGAGGAAGGTATTCTTGAAATGCAGAAGGTTTGGTCTCTCCCTCAATCCTAATAAATCTTTGTTTGCTATGAAGGAGGGAAAATTATTGGGGCATATTGTGTCAACAGAAGGGGCAAGAATTGATCCAAGCAGAGTAGAGGCCATCCAGTCCTTATATTTTCTCAGATCCAAGAAATAGGTTCAGTATTTCTTGGGTAAAATCAATTTTCTAAGAAGGTTCATCTCTAATTTTTCTGAGTTGGTTAAGCACATTACAACCATGCTTAGAAAAGGAAGCGAGGTGAAATGGATTGTTGAGTCCATAAATTATTTTGGCCAAATAAAAAGGGATTTGAATGAATCACATGTGCTCATCAGCCCTAACTATTCTAAGTAATTTCTGATATTTTATTTTTCCTCATTTGATACATTGGTTGTTGTTTTTCTATAGAAAAATACAGAGGGGTTAGAGCAAACTATTTCATTTTTCAGCAAAGCATTGAGGGATGCAGAAATGAGATATGATATCATGGAGAAGCAGGCATATGCTTTCGTCAAAGCCCTCAAGGATTTCAGAATATATGTTCTGCATTCAAAGATTGTTGCATATGTTCCCTCAGCCTCAGTAAAAAATATATTGATCCAGCCTGACATAGATGGGAAGAGAAGCAAATGGATTGCAAAAATTCTAGAATTTGACCTTGAAATGAAGCCCACTAAATTGGTAAAAGGACAAGGTTTAGCCAGGCTACTGGTTGAATCAAACTGCAAGGATTTATGGGTTAACTTCATGAACATAAACTCAGAAAATCAACAAGCTAAGATTGTTGATAAAGACTCTCATGTCAGCCTCAACTTGGCAAAATGCACCTGGTATAAAGACATCATATATTTTCTTCAAAAGTTGTGGCCTTCTGATGGTTTAGACAAGAACAAGGTAAGAGATTTGCAGATCATAGAAATCAAATATCATCTCATTGATCAAGTTTTGCATTGGAAAGATCCTGTTGGAGTTCTTTTGAGATATCTGGATCCACAGCAGGCCCAAAGGGCCATAACTGATTTTCATGACAGCTTATGTGGGGGCCATCATTTTTGGAGGACCACAGCTTACAAGATCCTCAGAGCTGGGTACTTATGGCCCAACCTTTTTACTGATGTTTTTGCAAATATTAGAGAATGTTTTAAATGTCAAAGGTTTTCTGGAAAGCAATAGCTCAAGTCTTTGCCTTTGAAACCTATGATGGTTTTTGGACCTTTTCAACAGTGGAGTCTTGACTTCATTGGAGAGATCCACCCAGCCTCAAGTGGACAACACAGATGGATTTTGACTGCCACTAATTATTTCACAAAGTGGATAGAAGCCATTCCTACAAGAAGTTCCTCATACAAGGTAATAATTAGCTTTCTTGAGGATATCATGTCCAGATTTGGTTGTCCAAGCAGGATTGTTACAAACAATGTTGCCTCCTTCAATGTTGAAGCATTTATCAAGTTCTATGAACTGTATGGGATTAATTTAATCCATTCTACTCCTTACTACCCACAAGGAAATGGTTTGGCAGAGTCCTCTAACAAGAGCCTGATAAAGATCATCAAGAAATTGTTAGAAGACAACAAGAAATCCTGGGACTCAAAGTTGAAATTTGCATTATGGGCTGACAGAGTCACAACAAAGAGGTCACTGGGTGTTTCCCATTTTCATCTTGTATATGGGGTTGAGGCTATGTTTCCTACTCAGCTTTCCTTTCCTATGTAAAAATTCCTCCAGGACTACCAAGGAGAACTTCATGATATGGTTAGGAGGATATGACATTTGGTAGAAGTACAACGGGCCAGAGAGAAGCTACTTGATAAAGCTCAGAACCATCAATAGAAGATAAAATGAGCCTTTGACAAGAAGGTAAGCAAGGAAGATTTCCATCTGGGTGATCTAGTGCTCAAGTGGGATGCACCCAAGCAAGACAAAGGAAAACATGGTAAATTCAAAGCCTTATGGATTGGTCCTTTCAAGATTTCTGAGGTATTTTCAAATAACACCTATAAGTTGCAGAGCTTGGAGGATTCCAAATTTTTTGGTGGCCCTATCAATGGGCACTTTCTAAGAAAAATGTTTTTCTTAAGCCATGATTGGCTTTCCACCATTGTAATTACCATTTCTTCCTTTTATTTTTGTTTGAATAAGAGACTCCATGCCCAAAAGCTAAGGCACTAGAACTACACAATATTGGCAGCCCACAGGGAGCATGCCATCCCCTGTGGAGCCACATGTTATCACATAAAGTTGTTCATGGTTGAAGGTGACAGTCGTGAGCAGGGGAAAGAGGCAGGTGTAGTTTTCAGCAGTGAAGTTTCCCCCCCATGTAGTTCAGTTTAGCACTATCTCCAAGTGAAGTTGGAAGGGTTTCCATGGTTAGAAAGTGGATAAATGTTAGCGGGGCACTAAAATAGCAGGCGTGCTCATATCGAAGATCACGATCGGATTAACAGTTTCCAATCATTTCGGTGCCACAAGCTATGCGGGCGTTAAAATCCAAATGCAGGCCAAAATCCAAACCATGGTATTGCAGGGAAGCTACATGGCGGGATATGGTGCATTTCGGGACCGAAAGCAACGAAGGTCCAAACCGCTTTCGATGGCCCTGAAATCACATGCACATATAATATCGTATCCGGTAGAGACATGTGGTTGCTTGCTAGTCGTCCAGCCGTGCTCCAATCCCGAGGATGATTAAGTTAATGAACAAGGACTGGTAGTTGAAACCTCATCTCAGTCCATAAATAGAAATCATGAAATCTATGGCCGAGGAGACAGAACTGTCAGCCAAGGTAATACGATGGAGGGTTCCTTATTGTAGGCCCATACTGACCTAAATTGCGTCTGACAGGAGGAAACACGCACAATCTGACAGAAGGATGCGCAAATGTAAAGCATTGAATGGGATGGCTAGATCACACTCCTGGCAGTTGTGGATTGATCTGAGTATAAATAGATCAGTTCAAGATTTTGTTATGGTCGTCAACTAGTTGACCAGAGCTCGCTATTTTGTAATATTTTGATAACAGAGTTGTTCTTTGGTTTTGTATGAGACCTGAGACTTTCTCATTAATAGAAGTCAGTTTCTTTCATCATCTTGTTTAATCTGTGCTAAAACACTCGTGCATGGAGGATCCAAACGAGGGTTGTAGTTGTATTGTAATGTAGGTTTGATTATAGTACTTTTGTGACCTGTTTTAGTATTTTATTTGTTATCTTGTTTCTTCTTATGCTGAAATGCTCGTGCATGGAGGATCCAGACAAGTTGTTGTAGTCGCATAGTAATGGAGGTTTGATTACTATGTTGTTGTGATATATTCGAGTGCCTGAAACTTAAGTTCAAGAGTGCTCTTGTGCCTGAGTTTTTCTTCACCATGCTACTTGAAGGTTGGATACCCATGGCAGACTTGTCCACCTTTCTCACTAAGTCTTCCCTCTTCTCACCTTTAACCTTAAACCACTGACTGAATTTAATGAGGACCTCATTCCCCTATGCATTGTTTGTCCAGATTCTGTGTTAAAACATTATGTACTGAGTTTTGTCCATTTGAACTCCACCAAACATTCTAATGGGTATTGGGATTATTCTCTTGCAATCTGAGGGTGACTCTCAGTGCTAACACAAACCATATGTGCATTTATGGATAGTGCAAAATTAAGAAAATAGATCACAACTATAATAAGAAAAAGTAAAAAACCTTAATCGGGATATTATTGGAGCAAGAGTTTTTGTGCCAAGATAGAGAAAGTTGTGTCAAATATGAAGGAACAAGAACAATGGAACTAATTAGTTTGCACAATTAATAAAACATACATTTGAAATATGAAAACATAATATCCAAAACAAGCAACATATAAATGTTTCGTTGGTTATATTGACACATAAATAAAAGACTTTTGCCTCATGTACCTTATCTGTATAAACCTCTATAGTGTGTCACTCATCCCTTCTATACTAAAGTGCCTATTACAACCTACTCTAAATGATTCATAGTCAAGAAACATTTTGCAAAGAATAAGAATCCAATGAAACTAGGGAAGTGTGAGAAGCCATTTGGCAATTATACCTTAATTATTTGATGGCATGGCCTTATCATATACTTCTCAATATATATGGAATTTAATGTGACAACATATGTGTGTTTCTAGCACGGTAACCATAGAAGTATATTTTAGTGATGGCACAAATAATAGTAGGGAACGTGGTTGGCCCCATGACTATTGTATATTGACCTGTGTTTTGAACCTCATTTCCATTTTCGTCACCAACTTCAGCTGTAACATTCTCAACTTTGATCTCCATAATAGTAATGTATATGTGTACATGATGAATGGATGTGTTATAACACTAATTTAAACAAGACATGCTTACTTGGCATCAGGCCATCTCAGATTCCTTCTTTTCCAAAGCACTACTAAACAACTCTTCTTAAAAACACTTTTTATAAAGGCCCACGCGCCCTGCTCTATTACTGCACGCATGTACACACTCGCTAACCCAAAACAACCCGCGTGTACCTACAAAATCATGAAAAAAGGAAAGTTTCCGACAGAACACACAGATTTGGGTGAGTTAACTAAACCTTCTGGCCATGCATGAATGAAGGTTCGTCCAAATACCTAGCTTCTTCTAACCTATAAAAGAAGGGTTAGGGGTCCCATTTGGAGGAGGAGAATCATAGTAAAGAAACTATACCCAATTGCACATTCCCTTTGTCCCAACCCTTTAGCCATCCTTGTGCAAAGAGAAAGATAGAGCAAAGAAGTTGAAGGACAGTTGAAGAGGAGCCCAGGACCAGGTTCATGGAGCAGCGGTCGGCTTCATCATTGTAAGTTGATTTGTTGAAGTTAATAATAAAGAAATACTTTTCCCGTCCCACCAAATGAGGTTTTCATGGTTTATTGCATACTTGTTTATTGAATCTCTAACCCATTAATCTATATATCAAATGCATGTGGAATTTGTTGTTTGTTTTGCGTGAATGCAGGTCATCCTTGGGAGGAGAGATGCAATAAAAAGGTGATCAAGCATAAGGAAGGATCTACATCAAACGCTCAAAATAAGGTATGTTCACTTGATCTTCTTAACTATGTATTTGCTTAAGAATAATGGGGATTAGGTCTAGGATGACGGTAGAAAGTAGAAATCTTTAGGTCTTTTTTGCATGCATAATTTAACCCTAAGTGCTAGTCCATAGAGGGATTTCTCACTCACAATAGAATTGGTGACCATACTGGGGAAATCTCTAGGGTTCCTAGGCATATTTTTGGGTATTTTTAAGAACTGGTTTCATTTTCCTATTTTTAAAGTTTCTGCAAAAGTCAGAGCTAACAGAGATTATGGTCTTCCATACCAGTTATCTTTGTTTCTTTGCTTGACTGTAATTTTTTTCCAAGACCCACAGAGGTACACGCGGCCTATATAAGTTCTACACGTGTGTACCCGCGCCCTGAATTCTCACAGCCCGCGTGTACACACTAGCTGAGGAGGTGACAGTCGCATGTATGATTCCAGAAAATTTCTTTTAAAGAGGTAGTCATCCTCTCCCCTGTCAGAATTAGTCCTTCTCAGGCGTTTTCTGGAACTCTTTCTAGTCTTTGTTGTTTGCAGTCTATAGCTTAGGTTTCACCTCGGATTGGTTTGTTCTATGAAGTTTTCCTTGAATTTTTTTATTTTTCTATTTAAAGTAAGTGTCTGAGTCTTCAAGAGATTCTGGTTCTGAGTACCAGTAGTCTCTACCTGGGCTGGCTTGCTTTGATTTTTATTTGTTTCAAAGTTTCAGATATACATGTGGCTTGTATAAGGTCATCACGCGTGTACATGCTCTCTGACTTTACACAGCTCGTGTGCACACGCTTGCTATGGAACTGTCAGCAGTGTGCCTGTGGAGAGAATTTTTGTTGAAGGTAAGGCAGTCATCCTTTCTTTTGACAAGAATTATGCCTCTCAGGTGTGGATCTCTGTCATAGCGGTCAGTGACTTAGGTTTGATCACAGCAATAGCTTTCTTTTTTCATTTAGAAGTTTTCCTCAAAAATTTTCTATTATAGGGTTTTTAGACAAGTGTGACAGTCCAATTTTAATTTGCTTGTGTGTGATTTTTTAAAGTGACTCTTTGCGATCTGCGCTTAGGCCAGAAAGTTTTCTTGGTTTTGACTTGTTGATATTTTTCCTTTTTGCTTTGAGAGCATTCAAATAAAAAAAAAAACTTTTATTTCTTTGTTGGTTAAAAAGTGTTGTTTTGCATTAGTAACCAGGGAAAAGCCTTTGCTTTCATAAGTTCTTGACAGATTACTCAGATCATAAGTAGCTCGTAGTCGAGTGAAATCCTACTTTGAGT